>JAPYYV010008843.1:0-15886 GCA_030522625.1 Copidosoma aretas | reverse complement strand
AGTTTTTTCTGTCTGGAAATTTATCCTGGGTTTAATGGTATTAGATTTCGGTCTCCTAATTTTCAGGTATGGAATTCCATACTTACTCAAAATTCAGCTATGGTTGCACCACACCGACCATAGCGGTTTTGCCGCCCCTGGACCCAGGTATATGGTTCTTCACAAACAAATTTTGTGTGGCACATAGAAAAAACGGCAGGTAGGGTGCAATGGGCAGCTAAAGCAGATATAGGCTCAAGCAAAAGATCTAGAGTATAATAGTTAATTCGAGCATTATTTTTCATGGACTAAATGTTAATCAGAACGTACAGAAAAACTATATGGTACTGTGAGAAAAATAAAGTGAAAAGAAAAATATATATTTGAGTTTGAAATTTTTTAAGTGATATACTGTAGGCTCTGCAATAATGGAAATAAAAAATATAAAGCAAATACTGCTTTGTAAAGCGAAAAAACAAACAGAAAATAAAATAATATCAGTCAGGAATATACGACTAAAAGATAATGGAGAGAAATGCATAAAGGAGATTATTTGAATGTACAAGGTATTTATGTGAGTAAATAAGGCACTACAGAGTGAAGATTAAAAGTACAATGATATGTTATACGTTATAAATTATAAAATTAGAACAATGTAAAAAAAATTTAAGCATGTTGCAGTATGATTAATCAATTACGTATTATAGTCTATTGAAACTAAAATAGAAGTAATTTAAGGGGATATGAATTTTTAATAGTTACAAACAAGAAAAGGAAATATGGAACTTTATGAAAAGCTACATAAGAAATGAATAAATAAATAATAAAATAAAAGATTTATATTTAGAAATATTCAGTAAAGATTTCAAAATAATACATCATTATCAACTTATATCCATAATAGATTCTAAACGGTTCAAAAATAACCAAAAAAAAAGCTCATAACTGTTTTTGTAATAATAATAATTGCGTAAATATTATATACATATACATACGTATCTATAATAACCTTAAATACTAATTGCAGTCAGTATCAGTATTGAATAAGTAACAATTATTTAATAATTTAATGAAATCATTTCATATATTGACCATATTTTTTTGAATGTTTAGCGAATATTCATGAGATCGCTTTGATTATCTATGCGTGTACGCATATATGTGTATCGAACAAGGAATTATTGTATACATCATTCAGACATAAAAATAACCATATTAAAATATAGGGGTTTTCGCGTGGAGCACGCAAGGGGCAGAGCCTCATTTACATACAGATCGATATTACTATGTATATATATCTTCCTATATTCTATAGTTGTATGAAAAAAAGTTAGTCCCAGCCCCCCCGCCCCCCCGGCTCCCCCTAAAATCAAGTAGTAATTTGTTCATTTTTACGTGATTTTAAACCAGATTTTTTTTGGGTTACCCCCCCCCCCGCGCCCCTTCAGCTCCCGCCCAGCTCCCTAAAGCTCCCCCTACACCTGCCCCTCGTCGCCCCTTCAGCTCCAATCCCATCACCTCATAACCTATTCTACAATACACACACACAACTTAATCAAACGTTCATGCAAATGAATTGATAATTTGAGTTCATTTCGATTCCTCCCTTCTACATGTTTTAAGATTAACATTATATTAATAAATTTACAGTAAAAAAACATAAGACCCACCACGCCCCTCTATTCCCCACACCCCTAACGCTCCCTATTTTCGTTAGGTTATCCCTTACCAATCTAACGATCCGCAAGGACTTAGAATGTATTTGAGTCTTAAATATCCCCCCCCTGCCGCCCCGCATTTTAACCATAGCCAGAGATGTCCGACGTCACCCGATCGACACATTCTATCCGAAGTCTCCTGAAAACAGACAAATCATTTCAATTACAGACGAATCCTTTCACTCAAGCCCTCAAACATCGTCAAACATTGCCTAAAACAACCGATTGCAGCTGAAGCCGCTCAGTCAAAGCCACTCGGGATTTTCTGTTTTGCCCGCTCGTCTTATTTGGCTAATAGACAGAGGCACAACAATAAAACGAGACCATTAGTAATACAACTGATGAAACATAAATCGGAACATCCGTACACTCAAGCACAATACGACATGAACGTAAAATATAACACCTACAACTAAATAACCAAATGCACTTGCCCGCATAAACTGTCTATTAACAGATATTTTATTTACTAAAATGAAAGCAGAGAAGTATATTGGATTTCGGAATAAACTACATGGAATAATACCCTACATTATACCCTAATAACACATAATTGCAGGAATCGGGCAGAGCAACGAATTCATGCACATGATGCAAAAAAAAAAACAAGTGTCCGCTAACCATAATTGTGCTGAAATCTAGCAAACTATATCTTAACAGTTATAAGCTAAGATCTTCTAATTGCATGAAATATCTTTTTAATACAAAAGATCATTAGCAATATAATTCTGTGTATTATACTTACTGTGAAGGTTCATTATACTTTTAATTATCATTTAAATAAACAAGATTGGCTGAATAGCACAAGCCTCTGACAACATAGAAAAATAATCCTATTTTATGACAGCTGATCTCTATATTTCAGAAAAAGAAAAAATTTGCCTTCATACAATGTTCTACTACTACGTCAAAAATAACTAAGTTGGATCTTCTAAGGCAGGAAATAAAACACGTTAACGTCAGTTATAACGCTGAATAAACACATATTGAAAGACCCGTAAAATTCAGCTTAATACAGAATCTAACTAAAATAAAAACCAAGCACCTAAGACTAAACAACCGAATAGAATTGCCCGCTTGATCTGTTTATTAATTAATAATTTATTTAGTAATTCAGAATTTAAGCAGTAGTCTATTGTATTTCGGGATAACGTACATAGTATAATCATACATTATTACAACAATCGGACAGATCAGCCGAAAGGTTTCTGTTTACATAGTTTATTAATATCGTGCTTTTCCGTTAAAGTAACACATAATTTTCTATTTGATACCAATTAAGATTAAAGTATCTCAAAACATTTATAATTTACACTATATATAAAAAATATGTAATATATGTAAATGACTTTATTAATGTCTATTTCATTTAGTCTACTATAAACGTTGCCGAATTAATTATTTCGAATTTTTCACAATTTAAAATTTTTTACCGATACTAAATTTTAAATTTCTCAAAAAAAATTTGTTTAAATAAATTAAACGTCTGACCTTGTTTATACGATCCGTGTACCGTATCAACTTAAACAAAAGCAACCTCTGTGAGTTATCTACTTATCACTTTCTTCTATTTTGCAGTTTGTATCCAACTTTTAATTAAAATAATCATTTACGCTTTTTTTATAAATTTTTTATAGTAATTTTTAAACATGAATTAATGAACTACCCAACAATTATTTTAATAAATTATTCAAAACTTTAAAAAAATTAGGTGAAATTAAAAAAAATAAAGTACATTCGACAATAACAACCTATAACAGAAATGGGGCAGAGCAACTGATTCATGCAGATGGTGCAAAAAAAGAGGTGTTTGCAAACCATCATTGTGATGAAATCTAGCAAACTATATCTGTATCTGAACAGTGATAAGCTAAGATCTTCCAATCGGATACCATGTCTTTTTAATACAAAATATCATTATCAATATAATTCTGTCTATTATACTTACTGTAAAGGTGTATTATACTTTTAATTTAAGGGTGCTTCAGCGGGAGTAGTTTGGATGTCATATGTAGTTTATTTAATAAGTCAAATTAGAGTCTTTATTTACCTCCCTAAATCTGAAAAATTAGGAGATATTTGCCATTATTGTTTGCAAATTATAAACAACGTATTATGAAGAAACCTGAAAACATCTTTTATTTGTAACCGTAATTAATAAGTCACACATTAAAACAGTTACTGTATTATAGTGAAAATTCTAAGCTTTTAGATGGTACCTCCCATAACACATATAAAAATGGAAAAGTTACAAATAGACCATAGAATATTGATCAGTTAGTAGTATTAGAAATATAGTTGCAATAAATCTTTTTTTTTGTTTAAACGCAATGCACACGTATTAAATATTTTAGAATTTTATAATGCAAGTATTTACGAAGGAATTGTATTTCATTAAGTAATTGTCATTATGTTATCATATAGATAACATACAGTTAATATTTTATTATTTATAACAATCTTTATTTATGCCAAAAAAAACCGATTTACCAATCATACGTAATATACATGATAGCGGTTAATCTTTGTTTGACAAAATTGTATAAGTAATTATGATGGTGCTAACACATAGCAAATAATCCGAAGCGATGCATCGAAGGTGGTGTAGTTATATTTTAAATTATAATAACTGTTAATTTAGAAAATAAAGAATTTTCTAAAAATTGGAATAAACTTTTAAAACAGTACGTAGAAACATTGTGTATAATTTGTCATAGAAATAATACAAAGAGCTATAAGCAGTTGCAAAATTACTCCTTCAAAAATATAGTGCTTCAAACATAATGTACTTCTGTATAAGGTTTAAATATTGATGAACAAATTTAACAGTAATTTTTTTTTAAAAAAGGTATTTCTGCAACAATTGGTCACGCAGCTACTTTTTTTTAATAAAAATTTGCAGAAAAATTTAAGTAATTCAATTAAATCAAGACAATTGTGTAATTGTAATAAAACTAAGATATAAAAAATATGCAATTAAGCTTTAAATTGTTTCCAGTCCAAAATGTTAGTTCAATACAATATGATCATAAATTGTATAACTGAATAATGAAACATACGATTATGTTAATATGTAAAATTAAGTACAGTAATATACGATCCTTAAAGAAATTTTCCAACAAATTGAAACTTAAAAGTTTTTCAAGTTGCAAATTCCATTGATCGTAAACTGCCCAGCAGATCAAGTGAAATTTATAACTTCTACTTATACACAAAGTAACTATGTTTTGATGAATGTCAAGTATTTATCAGTAAGTCTACAGTTTGTACTATAACTATGTAGTTGTCTGTCAAGCGTGGCTGACCTAATGTCAACGTCTTCATTTGCTTGTCATTTACGCATTTTTTGCTCTTCCACTATAAAAATTTGTGAAGGTGTGGTCCGAGCATTGCACTTTTGATTTGAGTTAATTTTATTTTTTTTAAATGTGGCAAATTTAAAAGAAACGACAGAAAAATCCAAGACTTATTTTAACACAAAAAAAGGATTGTGAGCAAAAAATAATAGCACTATCATGAAGAGCAGGTCAAAGTCTACAGATTTTTGTTTTTTATTATTTTTTTAGATTTTTCCCAATCCGTACAAGCGAGTTTAACACAGTGTTCTCGAGCAAAAAATGCGCCTCACGCGCGAGGTGCCCGATCTCGCTGGACGCGCTTATATACGGAAGCTGGAGGCGGGCAAGATAGGCATGTATTTCGGAATAAGAAAGGAAAGAAAAAGGGGAAGAAAGAGATTCAAATTCACAAATGTCATGTTCGGTTAAAACGCAAACGTATCAGGATATATATGACAAGTAAAGGTGGGAAGGGTTAGCCTAGAAATAGGCATATGACAAAGGGAATAAATTTACTTTTTGCACATAACAAAAATAGACAAGAGCACGTGGCCTTAATTATGACTAATCAAAGAATTAACGGACTCAATCAATAAAAATAATACGAAATAGGCAAAGAAGTTGAAGTTGTGCATGAAAAAGTGGAGGATTAGAAAACGATAGGCTTTATAAAAAGAACAACGAAGAAAAGTAAGCTTGACAAAATCAAAGATAATTTTACAAAGGAAGGGAAGACTTTTGTCAATCAGAAAATAAGAGAAAACTATATGGTAATTGACATTTTTATCATCTGTAAAATGTAAATAAAAAAAAGAAGAGAAAGAATAAAGCAAAAATAAAAAGATATAGGTGAGTTTAGTATTTTTTAAGTGATAGACTATAGGATCTGCAGTAAAAAAAAATATACAAAGCACTCATTTCCATGTAAAGCGAAAAAAAGAACAACAAATAAAATATTAGTAATAGTAGTCAGATATATAGGATTAAAAGATAATGGAGAGATATGCTGGAAGAAGCTTTTTCACATGAAAATATAAGATATTTATGTAGGTAAAGAGGGCACGACAGTAAAGATCGAAAGTTTAGAAATATGATATGCGTTATAAATTATGCTAATATGTCAATGTAAAAAGAAATTATAACAAGTTGTAGTATGTATAATCAATTACAAAAGTTACTAAATTGAAAATAATGTTAGTACTAATATAAGAGAATAACCATTTTGAATAGTTATGAAACAAACAAAAAAAATGTAGATGTATGTAATAATCAATGTATGACGAGAGTAGAAAATAAAATAAACAATTTACCTTTACAAATGTTAAGAAAGAATTTCAAAATGATGTCTTATCAGAAACATATATCCATAATTGACTCCAAAATGACAAAAGATAACGAACAAAGGCTTATAACTATATCTGTAATAATAATGTTTGCGTCAACATTGTATACATATACACAATAATTAATTACCGTAAATACCAATTCAAGTCATTATTAGTATTAAATTATTAATAATTATTTGATAAATCAGTAAACTAATTTTATGTATTGACTATATCTGTTCAAATTTTTAGCGAATTTTTATGAGATTGTATTGGTTATCTACGTTTGTACGCATATATGTGTGTTAAAAAATAAACTGTTCTTCTCATTTTTCAGACATAAGAATAAAAATATTAAAATATGGTGGTTGGCGCGCAGAGCGCGCAGGGGACGAAGCCTCGCTAGAATATATATATATATAGGGTTAAGGATGAACAAATTGTGGCCTCTGCATTTGACTGTAATTGTAAGTATAAATTTTTTGCACTTTTGCATCTGGACAATGCTACATATAATTGTCCATGAGAAAATGATGGCTTGTTTAAGTAAATACCTATTTTTTCAAAACTCTGACCTCAAGATTTATTTATAGTCATCGCAGATACTAATACTATTGGAAATCAATTACTGTGTAAATAGTTATATAAAGAAGTCTTATTTACAGAAATTTTTTATAAACATAACTATTGCTTGTATTTTATAATTTAGTTCATGCGAGGGAAGACTTTTCCGAATGTTATTTAACATTTCTATCGGAAAATAAACATAAATATCATCATCAGATTTATCAACTGCTTTC
Source organism: Copidosoma aretas (assembly GCA_030522625.1). Taxonomy (NCBI): domain Eukaryota; kingdom Metazoa; phylum Arthropoda; class Insecta; order Hymenoptera; family Encyrtidae; genus Copidosoma; species Copidosoma aretas. The sequence goes on along the minus strand of JAPYYV010008843.1, from coordinate 8,726 downwards.
TAATTTACTTACTCTATACTGTAATACGTTAATTTCCTACGTTTTATATCATATAAAATTATATTATTCAAAAAAATAGTGTATTCATTATGAGTAGTTGATATCGCACTATTCATATTTATATTTAAATTCAAATTTTTTAAAAATATTCAAGAGCAAACGTCTAAACTTATCCAAGTATCTTAAATTTTGGATCTTTTAATCATTCTGTTTTTAATATTTAGCATTTCCGAAAAAATGTCGATGGAAGTCTCCACCTAAAACGATTAATTTACCTTCAAAAGTTATTTCATTATCACATAAATCTCTTCAAGTTTTCTCAATAATTTCTAATGTATTCTTCGATATCATGAAAGCCTTGTTCCATATGATTAGATAAACTTGTTTACATTTTATTTTAATCAATTGAAATTGTTAAAATAAACTTTTAATATTATTTAAATCCAATAGTAATTTAAAAGTTTTATTATTTTTCATACCTTTTGGAAGAAAAATTAAGTCAATACTTGCCCACGCCATTGATATAATTTTTAATTTTGTGTGAATAAAATAATAAATTATGGTTTTGCATAAAATGTTTTTCCATATAATCCTGGACAATCAACAACAAAAACCTTACTATTTCAATAACAGATACATTCAAGAATATACTTTTGTGTCTCGATTAATTTAGGATACAAATCATCAAACATTTTTTAACTGTATTCAATTTATTCGTAATTGTTTTTTACATCCAAAACGATATTTTCTGCAATAGGTAGATTAAGGTTTTTACGAGACTTATTTTATTATTCAAAAATAATGTTCAAATGAAAAAGAGCTTGATTTTTTTTATTTTCTACGAAGTCTTCTGTAAATTTTTCTATATATTTTTTTCATATATAATCACCATGAATTTACTTGGCACGTACAAACCATGCCAAAAAGTTTCTTAATTAATTCGATACCATAATAACACTTGATTCTTCAAAACTATTAAAAATTTTTAAGCCATTTTTCTGTTTCTTTACAACAGTCGTATAATTTCCCTTCGTATATTCTTAAATCTTCAAATGATGTAAGACTATTTTTTTTGTTTAATATTAATTTCGGGTAAAAACTTTCTTGGTCTTTTAGAGAAATAACATTGAATTCACCTATTGCATTATGTTTCCTACAACGTTGTCGCTTTTTCCATTGTTTCATTGTTTTATTAAAAATATAATGTTGAGGAATGTTTAAATACTTAGAATTTGTGGAAAAATCATCTATTTTAAGCAATTGAAACAATTCTGTCAGTTGTGTTTCATTATTCTCTACATATTTAAAAAATTTTTGATTTTTTAACTACGATATGGCTTTTACCGCAAATAGCATATTCTTGTTAGCGCCATGCTGCTTTTATTGGACCTCAATAACATGCATCAATATACTGTTTTGATTCATCGCTAACTTTAATTTTACGATTAAATTATTCTTGTACTTTACAAACTGATCTATTGTTTACGTAATAAATCAAATTAAATATAAACAAATATATATATATACTAGTGGGGCTTTGCCCCCTGCGCGCTTAACGCGCCAACCCCATCAACGTGACCGTCTTTATTAAGTACTATGTTTCATGCAATTTTATTATAATAAAAACACCAGTACAGGCACACTAATTTCGGTTATTCTTGTAGTTACTATGATACATTTAATTGTTTGCTATAAATAAATACTTTTTATTCAGAATCAAGTAATTTTTGGTGAGTTTTATTTTCCATTCTTTAAAAAATTTTACATGTTTAATATGTCAACTAATTGTAATAACTTTTAATTATTTTTCCGGATTATATCTTTTCAAAAATGCATATGAATGATTATTTATACAAAAATATACACTTAATCTTATACAGTGTTCTAATAAAAATTAATTAATTTTTACCTGTAAATATTAATATTAAGGTAAGTACAAAAAATTATTCCTAATTCTATAAAGATAAAAGTATTAACTGTCAATAAACGTAATACTTACTTTTATAATTTCATTTTTACCATTATTTTCGTTTGTTTATTTTTATACTAATTGATTTTGAATCAATTTTTGATAATGTTGTTTCTTCTTTTTCCTAATTTCATTTAATTTCATTATATGATTCAACACCTAATTTTAATACTTGTTTTCTTATTTCTATCATATATACTTTTTCCATTTCTTCCATGTTTATAAGAGACCGAGAAAAATTAGCAATTTAAAAAATATTTCAAACAATGTCGCTTTTATAAGTAAGTAGATTTTTAAATTTTCTTAATGTTTATTATACATACATAAATAATATTTTTTCAGAGATATCGAAGATTTTTAAAGAACACGTTAGTACATAAAAACACAAAAAATGAAAATGAATATTTTGGTGTACTTACTAATGGTAATTATAAATTAGAAATGAGTTTGATTAAAAATGAAAATGAAAACATACCATTCGAAAGAGGAGAAAAATTGAAATTATCGGTGATATAATAGAACAAGGTTAAATTACAAAAATACTTAAATTAAAATAATATAGAATATACCATACTAAATATTTGTACATTTTTAGACATCATTTATTCTTAATATAAAAAGTATAGATTTTATAAAAAACGTTATTGAGTGAAAAAATGCAAAAAGAAGATCATGTAATTGCTACAGAAATACTTTTGAACGTATGATTTATTTATAGAATTCAGTTAATATGTATGTACATGAATGTATAATTTTTATTTATTTCGTTTTGAAAGAACAGTGCATTTGAAGAAACGAAAGAATGATTTCAAGACTAAAAGATTATTTGTACATTTTTATGTGAGTATAAGAAGGATATATTTTAGGAAAACATATATTTATATTTAATCTATAACTTGTTCATCGAATTTTTAGGTTTTATGCATGCATATATTTGTTACATGATTCATAAATTTTTAGTTTATTACACATTTATAAATCGTTTAACTTTAGATTAAAAAATTTACACGTATGTGTTTTTAAAATTATTGGCTTTTAATATTCTATAATTTGATTGGGGTAATCACATTTAAATAATTTTAGAGATAAATAAAAATACGTTATAGTTATTAATAAAATGAATATAATTGGGGATAGAAATTGTTTATTAGGATGTTTTTCGGTTTACTGAAAATGAATATGTAAAAATTAGTTTGGAAATAGTTAAAAATATTATTAGTAATGAGAACGATTTTAATATTTTTACCATAGGAAATCATTATTATTGATCTATTAATAACAATTTGGATTATTGTCAAAACATAAAAAGAAACGGTAATTATAGAACTGAAGAAGAAATACATAGTTTTGTAAATATTTATAGTGTTCATGTTAAAGTTGTTCTTCGAAATTTAAATCACATTTTCGGTAATCCATAAAATAGTAAAAATTTATTATTATTATTGAGTGGTAACATTGATTCAGGTAATTACAATATTTTTGATTACAATAATCCTTACAGTGAGAAAGCAGCAAAAGAAATAAAAGCAAGTATTAACTTACATGAATTTTATGAATTAAAAAATGATCAAAAGAAATAAAAAAAAACTTTAATAGAAATAAAACAGCATAAAAATGAAAATACAACCGTTAAAAATGTTAAAATTGAAAAATCCGTTGTTGAATTGAAAGTAAAGGTAGTACAAGACAGTAATAGTTTATTTAGATTTTGTTAAGTCTTGTTATACGGTAATGAGAATAATCACTCGAAAATTGGGTTAGAAATTGTTCGAAATGTTGTTGATAAATGGGATAAATATAAAGATTACATTTCAAAAAATAATTATTGTAAATTCATTTGTGATAGTTTAGATTACTATGAATATATGGGTAACAATAATATTTATGGTTATGAAATTTAAATCAGAAGTTTTGTTGAAATATACAGTATTCTTAATAAAGTTTTTTACAAAAATTTAATTCGAATTTTTGGTTATTTTTAATTGAAGAAAATTTAATATTATTTTATGATGTGAAAAATAATTATAGTTTTAATATAATGGACTTCAATGTTCTTAAAAAAAAAAAAAAAGTTACAGGAAAAAAAAGATTATTGTGATCAAAAACATTTCAATGACATTTCAAAGAAAAATATTTGCAAGAAAGAATGTGAAATTTTAATAATAAAAAATAGTGTTTAAAAAAATTTTTAAAAAAGTATTAAACGCAAAAATATTAATTGTTTTGATAACGTTGTATTAAAGAAAAGACGAAAACGTGAAATAAATAATATTAAAAGAAGTTCATACTAAATGGACTACTTTGAAGGTATGGATTTTAAATGTAACTTTTGTGGTGCAAGTTTTTGAAAAGAAGAAAGAAAGAAATTATGTTGTCAAAAGAAGAAATTATTCTACCACCATTAAGTAAATCTGAAAAAAATTTAAAAAATTTATTATTGTGTGATCATGATTTTCGACAGTTAATAAGATATAATAAGATATTTTCCTTTGCATAGTTCAATGCTTATATATTACATGAAAAAAAAAGATGTTTATAATCTAAAATAACAAGGTCAAGTTTGTCACACAACACCTAATAGTATAAAATGTACGAGTGATAAGCCTTCTAACAGTCAACTATATATTTTTGACGATGTCCATGCCATTGAGAAACGAATAAAAATGAATTCAAATTTGGTTAAAAATACGTAAAAACTATAACCACAATTATGAATATAAATCTAACTTAAAAAAGTTATAAATATTTATATAACATTACAAAATCTTAAACTTTGCCTGAATATAAATGTATTTTTTGCACAAAAACGGCGAAAATAATAATAGATATAAAAAAATTATGATAGCAGAATGTAGCGCTATAATAATTTCTAAAAATAAATATTTCATGATTTTGATCTTTGTATTTATCCGAAAAATATTCCTGAAAAAGTACCAACTCATACTTATTTCAACAAATTATGCTAAATATGTCGATTTCATGGTTTTCACTATACTACTTCCCTTAGGTGATTTTGGTTGGATAACAAATTATTTAAAAAATTTTTATAAGAAGAATAAAATGATTTCAATGTTACAATATTACATGTACAGATTGTCTTATGGACCAAAAATGTAATATTCGATCCCTTATTAAAATCGGAAAGATTAACACAACAATTTTTTTTACATGCTAATATTATGGTTTAGAGTCATCGGATGAACTTTTTGAGGAATAATCAAAGAAATTTACGTATCGAATGTTATCAAGGTTTGTTAGATCATTTTTAGATCAGATTTAATTATTGCATCAAATATCACACACAATTTTGAATGAAAAGATAGAATAGGAAATTTTTTTATTTTACCTTCAACGTATGTAGGCGAACCACGGTATATAAAACAGCAGTATCATAATGCAATGGCAATTATGCGAAAATATGGGAGACCAGACTTATTTATAACTGTTACATGTAATCCAAAATGGAAGGAAATGGAAAATCTATCAAAAGATTTTCCGAAAAACACTTTACCAAACGATATACCTAATATAACAGTAAGACTATTTCATACAACGTTACAATATACTTTGGATGATATAACGAATAATAAATTATTCAAGAAAATAATATCTTACGTGTATCCTATTAAATTTCAAAAAAGAGGATTTTTACACGCTCATATATTGGTAACGTTGCATCCTTATAACAAAATTATAACACCGGATGATATTGATAATATTATATCTGCAGAAATTCCGACAAATAATGAAAAGCTAAATAAATTAGTTATTGAACATATGTTGCATGGCCCGCATAATATTTATAGTCCATGTGTAAGTAAAAATGAAAAAATTTGTAAAAAGAATTTTCCAAAAAATTTTAGTAATAACACATCAATAAAAAAAATGGTTATTTAGAATACAGAAGAAGAAATATTTCAGATAAAAATATATAAAAAACAAAAAATAGTAATACAAAAATTTTAGTTATAATTCAATGGTTGTACCGTATAATGAATTTTTATTGATGAAATATATTTGCTATATAAATGCTGAATACTGTGCATCAATACAGAGTGAAAAAATATATATATATATATATATATATAATTATATTTATGAAGGAAACGATGAAGCATTTTGTAAAATACAAAAAGAATTTAATCCTAAAATTGAAGTTTACGATGAAGTAAAACAGTACATGGATGCACGTTATTTAGGTCCAATGGAAGTAGCATGGCGCTTACAAGAATATGCTATTTGCAGTAGAAGCTAAAACGTAGTTAATTTGCCCATTCATCTTAAAAATAAACAAAAATAGAGATCGATGAATAAAAAATTTCGGAATGTGTAGATAATTATAAAACACAACTAACAGATTGGTTTGAATTGAATAAGACAGATGATTTTGCCAAAAATTTGATGTAAATATTCCTAAACGTTATATTTTCAATAAAACAAAGGAACACTGAAAAAAGTGACAACGTTGCAGAAAACATAATGCAATAGGTACATTAAATGTTATTTCTCCAAAAGACCAAGAAATATTTTTCTTATAATTAATATTAAACAAAAGAAATAGTTGTACATCGTTTAAAGATTTAAAAACATACGAAGGGAAATAGCACGACACTTTTAAAGAAACAGTAATATGTATGGGTCTTATTGAACATGACTTACAAATTTTCAATATTTTTGAAGAAGCAAGTGATATCAAGGTACCGAATTAATTGAGAAAATTTTTTGCATAGTTTTTACTCTAAGAAAACATTTAAGGTCATGAGATATCGAAAAAATATGAAGAAAAATTTACGGAAGATTTTGTAGAAAATTAAAAAAATCAAGATTTTTATCATTTAAACAGTACTTTAAAATCCGAAAGTAAGTGTTGTGAAAACTTTAATCTAGCTATTGCAGAAAATATTGTTTTAAATGTCAAAAAAAATATGAAGAAATTGAATACAGTGAAAAAATGTTTAATTATTTGTATCCTAATTCAAACGAGGAACAAAATTATATTTTTCTATGTATATGTGATGGAAATAACAAAATTTTTTTTTATTGATGGTCTAAGAGGATCTGGAAAAACATTTTTATACAAAACCATGATTTATTACTTTGTATCAACAAAACTAAAAATTATATCGATGGCATGGGCAGGTATTGCGTCAATTCTTCTTCCAAAAGGTATGACAAGTCATAGAACTTTTAAATTACCATTAGATTTAAATAATATTGAAACCTTATTTTCAGAATTTGTATTGAATAGAACAAAATTAAAAGAAGTTGATCTAATTATATGGGACGAAACTTTCATGATACCGAAGAAAGCAATAAAAATTGTTGAGAAAACTTTAAGAGATTTATGTAATAAGGACAATCCTATTGAAGGTAAATGAATCGTTTTAGGTGGAGATTTCCGTCAAATTTTACAAGTTATTAAAAATGGTAATAGAAGGATAATAATAAACGAAACAATAAAATCATCATATTTTCGGAGATTACTCGAAATTTTCGAATCAAATAGAAATGTTCGATTAAAGATTGACATTTTTTCCGAAATGTTAAATATTGGAAAGGGAATGATTAAAAAATTCATAATTCCAGATAATTGGATAACTTCAGACGTTAGTCAAAAATATTTGGAAATCATTTAAATTTAAATATAAATAGTGCGATATTAACTACTCATAATGAGTACACTATGTATTTGAATGATAAAGTTTTAAATAATATGAAAGGAAAGAAGGTAACGTATTACAGTATAGACAAAGCCACATACAAAGAAGTTGATAAATCTGTTGATGATATTTATAATAATTTTCCAATAGAAGTATTAAATAACATTCGGGTAGGGCTTTCACCGCATAAACTAAATTTAAAAATAGGTGTAATAGTTATGTTGATAAGAAATTTGAATATTAATGATGGACTTTATAATGGTACGAGATTAAAAATAACTAAATTTAATAAATTTAATATTAAAGTTGAAATTATTACTGGTGAAAAAATTGGAAGTAAAGTTTTTATACCTCGAATAACTTTATCTTCTGGAAATAATACTTCTTTACCTTTTGATTTACACAGGAATAAATTTCCAATGGTATTAGCATTTGCGATGACTATAAATAAATCTCAAGTTCAGAGTTTTGTCAAAATAGGTCTTTACTTCAACAAACTATTATTTTGTCATGGACAATTATATGTAGCATTGTCTAGATGCAAATGTCCAGAAAATATATACATACAATTACAGTCAATTCATAACAATATTATTGATAATATTGTTTGGAAATAAATTTTTTTGATGACAATTAATAATCTGATTTGTTTATAAATATTTTTCTTGTTTTTATTTAAAAAAAAAAATTTTTTATTTTGAATAAGACTTTAAAAGTGGATTGTCTGTTTACTTGATATTATTGAAGTTATTTAAAAACAGCCGATAAAGTAATATTTATCATACATGCCTTAGGTTACTTTACGCTAAAATAATTCTTATGCTACTAACATAAATAGGGAAACCGCTGTAAAAAAGTGCTTCTAAATGATTACCGCAAGGTAGAGTAAAAAAATCATTAAAATAATTGTTTTTAATTCATACACTTAAATATCTCTTTAAATAAATTAATATTAAATATATAATAATTGTCTGGAGTTGTTTTGATATACAATTTTTTGATTCTTAATATAAAATATAAATATATATGATTTTAAGGATAGCTGATTAAAACTGAAAAATTTCTAAGTTTTTGAAGGGAGGGGGGATGTGGGGGGG
>JAPYYV010008842.1:0-12462 GCA_030522625.1 Copidosoma aretas | reverse complement strand
TTCGTTTTTCTATAAAATTCTTGTGAATCCAACGAGAAATTACGTAAGAATAATGAATTTTTTTCTTCAGAGCCCTCTAGCGGCTACATCGATTCGAATACCATTAAGGGATAAAAACAATTTAAAAATGCTACAAATTTACTATTTTTTCGAAATTTTATTATACGCGTCCATTTGCCTACAAAATTTATGAATTGTTGGTAAAGGCAAAAATTCAAATTTTGGGACCGTCCGTGACACTAGTGTAATGTGACTTGAGCACTAAAATTTTAGGAATTGACTTCCTTCATCATAAGCTACGTATACACAAAATTTCAGACAGTTCTATTTTTTTTCTGTTTCGGTTGACGTGGAATTTCCCATATATATATACTAGTGAAGTTTTGTCCCCTGCGCGCTCGGCGTGCTAACCCCTATATTTTAATATTGTACTCTTATGTACGAATAATAAATACAAGAATTTTCGTTTTTAATATACATATGCGTACAATCAAAGATAACCATAGTGATCTTATTACAATTCGCTAGAAATTCGAAGAAATATGGTCAATTCATTAAATGACGTCATTGATTCAATAAATAATTGTTACTAATTGAAAACCGATGAGGACTCTTTTTGTTATTTGAGGTTAACATTGATACATATGTATGTGTTTATCATATTGACGCAATCATTATTATTACAGAAACTGTTATGGTCCTTTGATTTGGTTATTTTTGAACTTTTAATCTTATGCCTACAAGGCTTCATTTACCTACATAAATACATGATACATTCACATAAATCATCTTTCTTCTGCATATCTGCCCATTATCTTCTAATCTTATATTTCTGACTGATATTATTATTATTTTTTTTTTTACACCTTACATGGCAATATGTAGTTGATACTTATTTTTTTCCATTGCAGAGCCTACAGTCTATCACTTCAAAACTTTTAAACTCACTTAAATGTTTTTTTTTAACTTGATTCTCTCTCACTGTTGTTTTCATTTTTCTACATTTTACGGATGATTAACTTGTCAATCACCATATAGTTCTACAGTATTTTATGATTGACAAAAGTCTTCCTTTCTTTTGTGGCATTATCTTTGATATTCTCAAATTTATTTTCCATTGCTGCTCTTTTTATGAATCCTACGTTTTTCCATCCTCTACTTTTTTATATACAACTTTAACTTTTTGTCAATTTTGTTTGATTTTTAATGTTTTTAATACGTTAATTTTTTTAAACTTCCAATGCTCCTAATTTAAATTAATACAGATCTGTTTCTATCTTTTTTCATTCCTGAAAATTAAAACTTTTCGAACAAATATAGTTAATACAGTAAATGATTTTACTGATTTATCAAATATTTGTTAATAATTACAAACTGATAAGGACTCTTTTTGTTATTTCAGGTTAATATTGATATATATGTGTATGTATATTATGGTTCTTCTTATTTGGAGAATTTTTAACTTTCATTTTATGATATTCTTAAATCGTTTTTGAATGAATAAAAAAAAAACAGTTAAATTTTAGCTCTTAAAATTAATATTAACCTGGCCCCCACGACGGCTAAAGTTTTAAATAAAAAATAACATAGAAAAAGTTCTTGTGTTTTTTAACAATTTTTTGAAACCTCGGTCAATTAACGGAATATAATAACACATAGATATTCTTGTAGGAAATTGGACGTTCATCAAAAAATGTCTCTAATTTTTTTTCGCTAAGTCCACTCGTGTTGTGGTTATTCGAGGTCAAAATTTCACCTTAAGTGTTACATGGTGACATTTACGATTTTTTTTACAATTTTTTTCCAAATTTTGCCTTTTTTAAAAAATCACCACGTACTCTAAATACTCATAAAACAACTACATAAGCTATAACAAACATACTAATAATAATAAGATTTTTACATAAATTTTATCACACCTATATTATATCAAGATAAGATTATCATTATACTTATATTTGTATAATAATTCCGTCGATTCAATGCATTTATGCTTATTACAATATTTTGGCATTATTTACTCATTTTATACAATTGTTAACCTTCTATTTCAAAAGCTTTCATATTTTCTAGTAATTTAATGATTTTTTTTTTCAGTCAAACTGATTTCCTACTGTTTATAATATTTTGACTGCGCAAATTCAAATATTTTGTTATTAGAAACAAAATTTTTTTACTCGATGTATTGTAAAAAATTTTAAATGGATTTTGAAAAATTTATTACCGACTAAAAATTTGTTATAATAAACAAATTCAATATTTTTTTATAGGTACACGTTTTTTATTGTTTTTAATACTCATAGTTCGTGTAATTTTAATTTATAAAACAATGTATTAAATATATAAACAGTATAACATTAAACTTTAGACAAATATCATTTTTTAAAAAGGTATTAGTGTTAAGAAATAAATTTTTTTTAATGACTGAGAAATTATTTAAAATATTCAAATAGCATGATGAGGATTTGTTGAGAAACGAAGTTTTTTTTAATATCATTGAAAATCTTAATATAAACATTATGAATAAAATGCATCATGATTGATATCTTTTTAATATAAAATTGAAACAAACAATTTTACACGTAACTATTACTTTTGGTGCTCTTATAGTATACTGTATCTTACTCTAATATTATGAATGATTGTTATTCTATTAGTAAAGATGACTAACTTAGATAAACTAGATTATTTATAATCTAACTTGTTATCGATGAATCAATAACAGCGTATGCTGAGTCAGATCACTCATTATATCTAAGATCTTTGTCTATACTTATTGTCATGCCTTCTACATGATTATATATAAAACAATGTGTGCTAGTGTATGGACATTAACCAACCATCACCTTGCCCTGCTTTTTTCCATATTAAATATTTAATAAATAAATAAGGCAATTCATTAACATTGCAAACGCAAATATTAAATAATCCACACGTAACAATTGATTTAATTTTGCGAAAAACATGACAGCCCTGTTATTGGCTCTTATAGTAGCTGCTTTGAAAAACTCCTTATATTTTTTACATCATGTGATATACCGTGTACAATTTCGACTAAACCAGTAACATAAGAACCGTTTTTGAGCTGCTCTAATGTCCTTTAGTAGCATTTGGGAGATTTCGCGGTCAGTGTCAATTTCTCTTATAATTATAATCTTAAAACATGTAGAAGTGAGTAATCTTAATGAAACCAAATTATAAAATCCAATCGATGTATTTATAATTAAGTTTAGTGAATGAGAGGTTAGTAGGAGGTGATGAAGAGGTAAAGGGGAGCTTGGTTTGAGCTGATGGGGAGGTGGAGGGGGAACTGTGCGGAGCCGGGGGGAGCTGAGGGGGAGCCTGGGGGTGCTAGCCCGAAAAAAATTGGGTTGAAAATCACGTTAAAATGAACGAATAACTACGTGATTTAAGGGGTAGGTGAGGCAGAGCCGGAAGGGAGTGGAGCGGGGGGGGGGGGGCTGGGACTCAATTTTGTTCATATAACTGTATAATATAGGAAGATATACATGTGTGCATGTATACCTATCTTATACATTTTTTTCAATTGAACTCTATTAATTTGATATTGTAAAATTATGACTGTACAGCGACATTGTACTAAACAGAATAAAAATCTTTTAAGAAACACACGTGCAGGAAAATCACGGTTTTTAGAACACCACAATATCTTAATCAAAATAAACGAGACTACAGAGTATGGCATAGTCCCAACAATTACAGTAATCAATGCTGTCACGTACAATAAATTATTGTTTCTTTATCATTCGCTTTTCAAAGAAGATATTCCAATTACTTTACTTTACGTTTGACTTAACTGTCGATCAGGAACGTAAATAAGCCCGCCTTTTGTTTTGCGTGTCGGTTTATACGTGAATTATTTCGGTAGTGCGTAACTCTTTTTCAGTATTGAGCCTATGTTATGTATAAGCATAGGCTGATGCACTGAACAAATTTACGCACGACCACTCCTGTGGGGATTCCCAAGGGACAACTGCACATTTTATTTTATCCGTTAATCGAACTATTTAATACAACCGATAGGACTACCGATAGCTAAACCAGACTATCGATAATGCCGATAGTAAGAACACTATCGTTAAATCGATAAACTATCGTTGATTAACGTAAACTTATTTTCAAGGCTTTTTTCGAAATTATGTAAGCCTAATCCCAAATAATTAAATTTACTTCTCCCAAATTTTTTTTCAGTTCTACATTCTATAAATGGGCACTTAATACTATTTAAGTTCAAAGGTAAACTTAAAGTTCTATGACTGGTGATTCCCTTCGGAAGCAATACAGACGTTCTACCAGTCCAAGCTATTGGCAAAATATATTTACTTTTAGAAATAAAATAATAAAATAATGTTTTATGCATAAAAATTTTTTAGGACCTCCAGGACTGTCCATAAAATGAATTTTATACTTTTCATTGCACATTATATAAAAAATGTGCTTTTGAATATCTTGTTATATGTTGGTTTGTTATGTTAAGGGTATGTTACGAAAATTTTGAATCAAAAGGAAAAAAATAAAATTTTTTAGTTATAGATAGAATCTTAAAATGGGAGTTAGTGCGCAGTGCGCGCAGGGGGCGAAGCCCGACATGTATTTATGTATATATATTTACTAGTGGGGCCTCGCCCCCCTGCGCCCTCCACACGCCTACACTCATATTTCAATATTTTTATTCTTATTTCTAGATAATAAAAACAAGAATTTTTTTTTACACGTATGAGTAATTTCAATGAATTTTTATCATTTCGATTTTTGATAGATAAAGAAAATAATTCCAATGCATGCTTATATGGATTATTCTTCTTATTTCTATGCACTGCCCATATTAGGAACAAGTCCGCGTTATTTATAATTAAGGATACTTTTTTTTATTAGTAACAAATTACTAACAATAATATAAAAATTAATATTTTTGTTATTTCATAATTACCACTGTATTTTTTAGCTTATATTAAGAAAAAAATGTCATCATGCACTTTTACGTGAGATGCTTTATTTTTACGTAACAAATTTGAGAACTTACTAAAATACCGCACGCTGGCACGCCGCATCACATCGCTTAGTAGGAGATTTCGGGTTTCAAGTATCCAAAATCTAATATCTCAAGAAGGAAGAGAGGTATCTACCAAATTGTTGTTTGAGCTTAAAACTAAGATTATATAGAATTGAGGAAAACTATATAATAAAGAATCATGGGCTGTCAAATCCTTAACTCAATAATATCAAAATACCGCAGAAAAATTGACATTTGTTTTCAAAAATTAAAAAAATTCCTTTCACTACTTTCTAAATAACTCCGACTATAATATTCTAAATTATTGTAACGAAAGTTTGGAATGACATTTTCTTAAAATATAACCTTAAAACATAAAATTTTAGGTTTTTAATGATAAAACCCTAATATCCTGAGAAGGAAAAAAGATGTTTCAGAAATTTTTGCTGGAGCTTAAAGCTAAGATTATAAAAAACAAAGAAAAGTTATAGTAAATGTTTGGCTGTCAAATGCTAACCTCAAAAATATTGAAATAACACAGAAGAATTGAAAAAATTTGGACAAACATTGAAAATAATAGTTTAATTACCTCCGAAACCATTTTTTTTTGTAATATTACAACTAATATCACACAAAATAAATGTTATGACTTCCTAACATACCCTTAAAACATAAAATTTTGGGTTTTTGATGTTAAAAGCCTAATATCTTAATAAAGAAGAAAGATATTTCAAAAAATTTTGAACTTAAAGCAAAGATCATAGAGAATAAACTGCTCGGAAATCTACACTAATCTCACCCTCAACCACACGTATAGAAAATAGACTTTTAATTCGATAAAGAATCCTTGTAATATTCACATAAAATCGGCGGAAAATATACGTTGAATCTTTCTTAAATCCTCGTACGATACATGCGGAAGTCACATGAAATCAGTGTAGATTTTTTATGTGAACTTTAAAAATGAGAAACACGACAGAACTTAAAAATGCTTTCGTAACATGTATAATTTTTTTGTTGGTTTTTTTATCAATTTTCAAATCATTATTGGCAGGTCCCTTACATTCTATAGTTTTTGACCATTTTTTAGAAAATAAGCTTTAAGTAACAATTTCTTTATCATCTATTTTTCTTTTCAATATATTTGATTTTATGTATCAGAAACCCAAACTTTCTAGCTTTACAGTTACTTAAGAAGGTCTTGGATTGCATTACTTGCGATACTTGTAATAAATTCTAGAAAAGCAGATTTCAAAGGTGATGAAATTTATTTTCTTTTATTTTTAACAAAAATTTTTCTCTTTCTTTTGTGTTATTTCTATATTTTTGAAGTTAGGAATTAACAGTCGATCATTCGTTATAATTTTCCTCAATTCTCTGATGATCGTAGCTTTAAGCTCAATTAAAATTTTTTTAAATATCTTTCTTTTTTCTTAAGATATTAGGTTTTTAACATCAAAAACCCAAAATTTTCCGTTTTGAGGCTATGTTAGGAAGTTGTAAATTCAAATTTTCGTGATGATAATTTAGAATATTTTTGAAGAAGTTATTTAGAAAGTAATTAAAGTATTTTTTTTAACTCTTAAAAGAAAAATTTCAATTTTTCTGCGTTATTTTGATATTTTTGAGGTTAGAATTTGACAACCTATAATTTCCTATAGTTTTCTTCTATTTTTTATAATCTTAGCTTCAAGCTCCAGCAAATGTTTCGGTAATATCTCTTTTCATTTTTGAGATATTAGATTTTGGACACTTAAAAACCCGAAATCTCCCACTGTGCGTCGCGTCGCCCTGTGCACCATTCACGCACATACCTGCTTTTATTTTTATTACTACAGTAAACCTTAAATTCATTTCTCCAATTTAAAAAAAAAAACATTTTTAATAGATTTGGACCTCCTTCATCAATTGTCGGTATTGTGTCTACGGTTGGAGTTTGCCCTTGGATCGAATAGTCTATTTGAACATTAAACCACAATTATGACCTAAAAAACGGCACTTGCAGAATAAAATTGACCTCGCTATTTGAAAAAGCCCAAAAAAATATATCGAGTTGTATGTTGAGACTATTATTTCCAAGCCATTTGAATTGCTTTTGAGCGAGGTAAACATGGGGTAATTTTGGTAAAAAACGCCGTCAGAGTCCTCGGTGGCCCGTTATTTCTGGACAGACCAATATATACAAAATGTTGGGTAGCTTGCAGACAAATAAATAAAAAACTTATTTTTTACCTCTTAAAAAACATTGATTGCTTTGGAAAATTGAAAAAAAAATTGTATACCGGAAACATTGTTAATAAGTAAGTTCTTACAATAATGGGTAATACTCAGAAATATGGTTATAACTTGTTTTGGGTAACAGGCACGCTTACAGGTATGCAACTTACTAAATCTAATATTCAAAATAACAAATCCCTGTCATTTTTATAAAATTCCAAAAAAATGTTTTTTATTCATTGAAGCAGAAAAAAATAAAACAGGGCCTACTAACACTTGAAAAGTCACTGAATCGGTACACTTTCGAGCCTAATACTAATAAGCCTTAACCCACTTTTGCTTCAAAAGAAGTGTTAAATATATCTGACATAATACTATAAATTTATATATTTATGAAAGTTCAATTTATCCATGAATATTGTATAAATTGATCAGTAACACTTATTTTAAAGTAAATACTGTTAATAATTCTAATTGGTAGTAAAGATAAATATTGATACAAATGTCTATGTATATAATATGTAATCAATCATTATTATCACAGAAACAGTTGAGTCTTTTTTGGGATATTTTTGAACGTTGTAGTATTGATTATGGATATAAGTTTATAGTAAGATATCATTGTGAAGTTCTTACTTGATATTTATAAATGTAAATTTTTTATTGAATAATTTTTTATTTATAATATTAATTTTAACATAATTTTATCTATTCTCTTCTTGTTTCATAACTATTGAAAATGCATATCCCCTTAACTCAATACTAATTTTTTTTTCAATAGAATATAATAGGTAATTGAATAAACATACTTCAATATGTAAGAATTTACTTTTTTATTGATATAATATTATATTGTATAACGCATAACATATCTCCATTATCTTTTAATTCTATATTTCTGACTAATATTATTATTATTTTTATTATTATTATTGTTATTTAGTTTGATGTTTTTTTTTCCTCCTTAAATAGCAATGTACGCTTTATAATTTTTTTTAGTTATGGCAGAGCCTACAGTTTATCACTTTAAAAATTTTTAACTCACTCATATGTTTTTCTTTATGCTGAATTTTTTCTCTCTGTTTTCTTCTTCATGTTTCACAAATGATAGATTTATCAATTACCATATAGTTTTTCTTTATTTCCTGATTGAAAAAAGTCTTTCTATCCTTTGTTAAATTATCTTTCATTTTCTTAAGTATATTTTCTTTCGTTGCTCTGTTTATAAGTCCTATTGTTTTCCCATCCTCTACTTTTTGATGTACTACTCTCACTTATTATTTGCCTATTTTGTTTGCTTTTTATTGATTAAGTCCGTTAATTCTTCTATGAGCCATAAAAAGGCCACTTTCTCTAGTCCATTTTTATTATTTGCAAAAAGTGAAGAGCTCCCTTTTTTCTTATGCCTATTTCTAGGCTAACCGTACCCATCACTATTTCTCATATATATCTTGATGTGTTTGCATTTAAGGTCATCATGATATTCGGGAATCTAAATTGATTTTTTCTCCTTTTCCTTTTGCTGTCCATTCTCAAATTCATGCCTACCCTGCCCGCCTTTAATTTTCATGTATATCCTTGTGTCTTTGCATTTAACCCCACCTTTATATTTTTAATCTGCCTTCTATTATTTTTACATATTTTTCTTCTGTTTCATACGCAAGTCTTCGCTACGTACATTCAATGTAATTTTATCATTTTATCGATGAAAAATAATCTTTTATTCAAACTCTTTACTTAATCTATTTGCCTCAGCTTCAAACTGCTTTGACCACCCTACCTGCAATTTTTTCTCTGTGTCACGAACATTTTTTTTTAAGAACACAGTTCTGGGTCTATGCCCTAGTTTTAATTTTCCATTGCATCCAATTCAAATTTAAACTTGTTTTATTCTATCCCTCCTTCATTCCTAAAAATTAACATTTTCTTTTTTTTTATGTTTACTCCAAGTATATATTTTGTACCATCTTTATCTAAGTCCTTCTTCGTATGTTTTATGTCTTTAAAATGCTCTGCGCCTAAAATAACGTCATCTGGTAATTTGAATTTTGGTTTTGCCTACTGTTACACCTCCTGTATTATTTTAGGTCCATTAATCGTTTATATTCTATGTAAATAAACTTAAAAATACAAGGTTTCATGGGAACCCTTGCCTTACCTTTTTTACAGTCTTAAATAAATTTTCTTGCCCCTGGCCGTAATTAACTGTTTTTTTTTGTATATTTTTAGATTTTTTTTAACATTCTTCTTATTTTTGTACCTATCTTTCTTAAATATTATTTGACCCGGAATGTTTCTCTAATAATGTTATGAAATTATCTTATGAAGTCTACAAACGCAGCATATCATTTATTGACGACTTCTAGTTTACTTTCAATTAAATTATTTAGCACAAAAATATGGTGTCTTGTTCTTTCTATTGCTCTGATGCCAGCCTAACTCTCTTTTACTTTTTTTTTACTGCTCTACCTATTGTTTTACTTTTACAGCGATTATAATTGCTGACATCATGTATGCTACATTTTAAACGCCACTCCTCGGTAGTTTTAAGGTCTTTCTACTTCTCCCCTGCCTTGTGGATTTTATAGATTATTGCTATTTCCCACGCTTCGATATTATGTGTTTTAGTCTATAAGCTATAAAGTATGTTTGTTAAATTAATCATGCATATTATTTGCAGATCCTTGAAACACTTTTCCATAATTCTATTTTCTCCTGCGTCTTTTCTGTTTTTTATTCTTCCCAATACATTCTTTTATTCAATGATGGATATATTCTTGTAAAAATCCTCCAGACTTTGCTGTTGATTCCTATATTCCTTCTTTTGTTTTTCGTATGTTATGTATCATTATTGTCTCTTGACAAATTTTTAAAATTATTTTTTTATGCCTCTTTCCGTATTACAATCCCTTTGGGTGATGGTCATGCTCAAGATCATCATTCACTCACTGTATTATACAAAGCTAAATTAGAATATAATACTTTGGAACTTTTGGAATTAGAATCAAAAGATTTATGAGACCTTTTCGAGTCATATATACAGGAACAAAAGAAAAAAGATCCTTTTTTACGATCGGTTAGTTTTCCATCAACAGCAATCATGCATACTGAGGCAGATTTATTCTTGGCAGTAACGAAAAAACCACTCATAATTCATGTTGATGCCACTGGGTCTATAGTTCGCAAACCAAAAGGCGTACAATGTAAAAAAATAATGCTTTACATTGCGTTCGTTTTTCATGAAGATAAAATATTGCCACTTATGCACATGATTACGTCTGAACATGGAGTTCCTTCAATGAAAAAGTGGCTTACTGAGTATAAATATTTTTGCTTGGATCTTGTAAACCCGTGGCCATTTACTAAAGCAGTTGTAATTAATTAGTCATGGGTACTTATTCATGCTATCATACAAACTTTGAATGTATTAAAATTAAAATCGTACCTAGATATAATGTATAATCGTTGCGCAAATAATGTCTAACCTCACAAAAATGTCATAATATTAAAAATCTGTTGCGCTCACTTCGTACCTAATGCAGGTCCATGCCAACAAGCCCAAAAAGAAATACAGAAATTTTTAGTAGATTGTGTACGTCTTATGGTGCTCTGTAGAACAATAACAGAACTAGATGGTGTGTTTAAGAGTACGTGTAATATTTTATTCAGATAATCTCGAAAAAAGGCAAATGAAAGCATACAAGTTCTGGGTGCGAACATGGCGAAAACAATTTCTCAGATACAATCTTTGACAGAGGAGACCGATACACTCATCGAGGATGATGATGCATATAATGAGGATCCAAATGACGACTATGATTATGAAATTATCGAATCGGACCAAAAAGGCTCGTTTTTTAGATGTTCCAAGTTTTATCAGAGGTACAGTAATATTAACGCATTTGTAAAACTGGAAGTTGAAAGCGATAATGAAGAATGTATTGATGACTCTGATAAAAACACGTTTTATGCTCCAAACTTTGTTGAACGTCTTATTACTTCGTGAATGCCATACGTAACATTATGGGGCGCACTAAACTTAAATCTCGTTTATCCAGAAATCTCCCGCGTTAGTAATGCGTATGTCGAGTCTGAGCACAAAATAATAAAAGAAAAAGTTTTTAAAAAAGCAACAGGAACTGCAGTTGGAGATGCTGTACGGAAATTAAGCGAGTATAGAGAGAAAGTATAAGGTATTCTGCAAATGGGAATCAAATTAAAAGGCGCAAAAAAGAAACCTATGTATCCACCAACAACTTCGAATCCCCACATAGATTAGAGATGAGGGAAGAAATCTGCTCCGACGAAAAGGAAATACTAATTTATTACTCCGACAATTAAGAAACAGTTAAAGAAGATTGAAGACAATGTTAAAATTGAAGATGACAAACGCCAAGAGTAAAAAAAAATTATGAAAAATACAAAACCTGTCGCACCAGTTTAAGCACTAAAAAATACAGCAAAATATGACAATAATATACTAGACATGTATGAAAATGAAATGGTTGAGAATGATTTGAGCGAGGGCGATACCGGCATTGCCGATTCTAATGTTAAAATGAATCTATCGTTACCGCTACGCGCGAAATTAACAAATAAATTTTGTAACTGTTTAATGGAAGATCCTTCTTATCACTCTAAATCATCATCCGGTAGCGTAGCTATTGGAATTTATCGCTCAGGGAATTGCGTAACAAGTAGAACGTACGAGTTGTTTGCTAAACAATTTTAAACGTTATGAGGAAATTTGTGGATTAATGGAATTGTTTTAGACACGTTTGCAGCCGCTTACGGCGACGAATGGAAAGATGTTACGTATATATCTACTGATAGCACTGCTCATATAGTTGGAGAATACAGTTTTTCGAGACAGTGTAATATTCGGCAAATCAATAAATTTCAGTTTAATATGAAAAAAAGGGTATCTATGCCGTAGTTAAAGAGTAGTCACTGGCATTTTATTTTTTTTCCAATACAGAAGCCGTGAAAAAAATTTCAGTCAAATCGAAGATGCGTCGTTCAATTTTAGTCTAAATCTGTACGGTTTGTAAAGGAACGTCGCATATACAGTAGTGGGGTTTTGCCCCCTTTGCGCTCTGCGTGACAACCCACCTAAAAACAAAAAATGATTCTGAGATGAGGCGTACTGTATTCACAGTTGATCAGTGGAGAGCCAAGGTTGAAATAAGTAAATCAACCAAAAAAGTTGTAGTATGTTGCAACGTTTCGTC
>JAPYYV010008841.1:1890-14227 GCA_030522625.1 Copidosoma aretas | reverse complement strand
CCTCGACAGCCACACCACATTTACAACTTGCATTTTGTGTAAATACATCTGCATGTGTATGTGAAGCCATTTTTCTATGGCTAAAATAAAATCAATAGTTTATTGCTATTATTGCTCTAAATAATATGGTAATATTTATATCAGTAGAGAAACTTCTATGAAATGACTGTTAACTTTTGTTTCTGTGGTGATATACATAAAAATTCAGTCTAAATGAAAAAAATATACAGCTGGACACATAATAAATGTTATTTTTTATTTTTGTGATGATACGTATGAAAATAAAAACAAACAAATGAGCCCGGGATTAATAAAATCGATCAAAACGATTTTGAGATTTGACTGATTATATACACTCCCCAATTACACCCGCGCACCTAGGTACTAAATTTTTTTATTTCCATTTTAGTACGTTTTTTTGTATATAATTTATTAAACTTTCAGAATTTTTTTCGTAAAATATACTAAAACAACAACTGATGCCGTAAAAATCTGTTTTTTAGAAAAAATCGAATTTCAAGAATAATTAAAATCAAAATTAAACAAAAAATGAATGTATCGAAATTATTTTTTCGATGAGTAATTTGTAGTTTAAAACAAAAACAACAAGCCTGGCATTATTGTAATCGGCCAAAGAAATTCTGAGATGTGACTGATTATATACATTCGTTATTTACACGCACGCACATCCAGCTACTAAATTTTTTAAATTTTAACCAAAAACGTTTTTTGTGTAAAATTCAATGATCTTTCAGACTTTCTATCGCACACCATCACAAAATAAAAGTAAATAGCCTAAAAATCAACTTTTCAGAAAAGTCGATTTTAAAAAATTGGTAAAATCTAAATAAAATAAATATACAGCAAAATCCTAAATCTTTTTTTTAGCTGTAATAGAAATCCAAAAATAAAAAAAAAGCCCTGTTGCATTAAAATCGGTTGAGAGAATCCTGAGATACGACTGATTACGTGCACACATACACACAACACAGACATACACACACACACATACGGACATTTTCCAAAAACGATGTATTTTAATTCTAAACTTCATAAAACATGTTTATAACATATTTTTCCGAAATGTGATCCATAGTAAAGCTTTCTCTATAAAGAAGCAAAACTCGGTCTAAGAAATCCAGAGATATGACTGATTACATACATTTTCTATTTACACCTACGCACACCTAGCTACTAAATTTTCTTAATCCCATCTTAATACTTCTTATGTATTCAATTTAATAATAATATAGTATTTCTATAGTAAAATATCCTAAAAATAAAGTATATATCTTCAGAATCTATTTTTTCGAAAAAATCATGTGTCAAAAATTATGAAAATCGAAAACAAAAAATGTATCAAAATTTTTTTTTCGTGAAGTAATTTGTACTTGAAAAACAAACAATGCTGGCTTTTAAGAAATCGGCCAAAGTAATCCTGAGATATGACTGATTAGGTATATTCTCGATTTACGCCCAGGCACACCAAAATACTAAATTTTTTTACTTTGATCTATACTTGTTTTTTTGTGTAAAATTTGAAGGTCTTCCAGAATTCCTATCGTAAAATATTCTTAAATAACAATAAATAGCTTAAAAGTCAACTTTTTAAAAATAATCGATTTTGAAAAATCGATGAAATCCAAATAAAAAAAAATATGCTGCAAAACTGAAATTATTTTTTTCAACGGTGATATAAATCTTAAAACAAAATAAAAGCCCTTGATGATACAACTGATAACACACACATACACACACAAACTTACACACACACACACATACAAACACACAGATGGACAATTTCTGAAAATTATGTATTTTGATTCTAAGCTCCATGTAACGTGTTTATACCATGTTTTTTTAAAATGTGATTTTTCGTCCATAGCAAAGCTTCCACTACAAAAAAGCAATATTTAACCAGACACATAATAATTGTTATTTTTTAATTTTGTGATAATAAGTATAAAAATAAAAACAAACAAATATGCCAAAGATAATTGATATCATTCTGAAAAATCGATGAAGTCGAAATAACAAAAAATATATACAGCAAATTCCAAATTTTTTTTTTCAGCGATCAAAATCGGTTGAGGATATAATTACAGACACACGCACATACACACACACACACACTTACATCCACACACACAGAGAGAGAGAGAGACGGATGTCTTTCAAGAATGATGTACTTTGATTCTAAACTACATAAAACGTGTTAAAAACAAGTTTTTTTGAAATGTGATTTTTAGTCCATAGCAAAGCTTTCTCTACGAGAAAGCAATTGTTTTAATGTAATAAATAAGTATTATTCCGTGGCTTACTCTTAACATGTGTATTACTAAATAATAAAACGTATGATTGTGTCCTGTTCAGTCATCCGATTTAATAAAAAAAAATGCAAATGAATCAATAAAAACCACTGCTAACAAATCAGTAAAAAGCTTCCACTAAAACTATTTATCTGCTATTTTTTTATGGAAAAAAATGGAATAACGTATAAGGAGGATTGAAATGTGAAAAAACGCATTATTATGCTCCTAAAAGTGGAATTTTTTAAAAATAACATTATAACTTTTTTACCCAACGGTACAAAAAAAATTTTTGCAATAACTTTATTTAAAAAATAATTAAAACAATCATTTAAAATAATTTTTATTGATATACGTAATATAACGGACATATAGCGGAAGTATTATTGAATCATCATGTATGATTATAGTTATGACTTGAAAAAAAATTTGGCACTGCAATATAAAAAAAAATAAAAAAAAAATGTATCAGAAAGGTTAAAAGTGGTAAATTAAGTTATTTTTATGCTTTACAAAATAGAATCAGTTATAAAGTTGAATTATAACTTTTTAGATCCCTTAATGTCGAGGTCGGGTTTTTAAGATAAAAAGAAGACGCTTTGGAAACCTCAGTAAAGTACATAACTGTATAATATCAAGATTTTTTCGCTATAAGCATCAGAAAATAAACATTTTTATTCCGGAATATTAAAAATCTGTTGATAGATTCCCAAGATATGACTTATTTTTCATAAAAATCTCAGTACAAAACAATAAAAATGAGCAACAAAGCTATTTTTATTCTCAATTATATGTATTTATTCAGGAGTCGAAATAGGGAAAAACTGTTTAGTTCTCAAAAAATCCTTATAATAACGTTAATAGGGTATGAAACTTACACATTTTACTAAATTGATTTTAGAAAATAAACACAACTATTTAAGCCCTGGATCATTAAAATTACTCACTTATAGTCAAATCATTCTGTTAAAAAGATGACATCATTGTTATCAGAAAACAAAAAATTTTTTCGTATAGAATAAAATAATACAAGAAAGATAACGTTTTTTTTTACCGAAAATCAATGGCTGAGTTAACCTAAAAAATTCGCAAAAGTCTAAACAACGGTTTTTTTGGGAAAAAAAAAAATCAAACCTCTAATGCAAAAAAGTTAAAGAAGAGAGTTGTGGATCTCAAATGATCCTATCAATTGACACCAAAAAATAAAATTTGAATGCCTAGGTGCCGAGAAAAAAAGAAAACTGTCGAAAATTGTCGCTTTTAAATTTGTTGATAACTTTTTGTCTTTTAGGATTTTTGAGTTGATATTTAGTGAAATTATGTGTTTTAGCTTTAGAAACATTCGTTAATTTTTTTAGCATCAAATTAAAAAAAATTTCGAACTATCGCATTTAAAAAAAAAAGCATCCATCAGAAAAACTGTCCTGTAGGTCAGGAAAATATGCTATAGCGGTCTTTAAAGGCTCAATCTCTTCGTCTAAATTAATTCAATCATACAGCTTTTGAAGAAAGTAAAATTGTTTAATTTTAAATGTTAAACTCGTTCTCTGAAACAGTGCATTTTATACGATGCACTCGAGCAGGAGCAACGAAGCAACCAACCGCATCCCAGCACTTTTTCAGGCCCTGATTTCAGCATCAAAAATTGAAAAATTACACTTGCTGCAAAATCTGTATGATAGAATAAGTCTAGACGAAGAGATTCAGCCTTAAAAAACCATTCTAGCATGATTCCCTGACGTACAGAACAGTTTTAACGGAAGAGATTTTTTTCGAAAAAAAGTGATATTTCGAAATTTTTTTATAAATTTTTTGCTAAAAAAACCAACCACGGTTTGTGAACCTATGCTACATAATTTAATTAAATATCAACTTTAAAATCACAATAGAAAAAAAATTATTAACAAATTTAAAAACGACTACTTTCGAGGATGTTTTCAAGTGTTTTCAGCACCTACGCATCCAAATTCGATTTTCCGGGTGTAAATTGGTAGGCTCCTTTGAGATCTACAACCTTATTTATGAATTTTTTTGCATTAGAGATCAACTTTTTTTTATAGCAAAAAAACCGTTTTTTGGACTTTTGCGAATTTTTCAGATTAACTTAGCCATTGACTCGCCGTAAACAACAAACGCTATCTTTTTCGGATTATTTTCTTCGATACCCACATATTTTTTTGTTTTCTGATAACAATAATGTCCAATATAATATTGGGCTTTTGTAGAATGATTGGACTATTAGCTTCTAAAATATATCTGGTCATTCAATAAAATTTCATTGTTTCATGAAAAGCTATCAAAAGAAGGTACAAAGATAAGTCAATGATAAAAATAAGAATGTATTACTGCTCTATAGGATGTTATAGTTTAGGAAATTAAATTAAAAATTTTTTACCTCAAAAGTAGCAAAAAACTGCTTTTTAGGCATGAAAAATTGTTATAACAATCTTATTAAGGTATGAAATTTGGTTCTTTTTTTTAAGCCACTATAAGGGCATACAACCAAACATTTCTAGCCCTGGATTATTACAATCAGTAAGAGGGTTTCTAAGATGTGACTCATCACATGCATGCGTAGACACCACATGCATACACACCTAACACACACGCACGTACAGACATTTTTGCTTCTTCGTAGAGAAAGCTTTGCTATGGACGAAAAATCACATTTCGAAAAAACATGTTATAAAGACGTTTTATGAAGTTTAGAATCGAAATAAATCATTTTTGGAGAATGTCTGTCTGTGTGTATGTGTGTGTGTGTATGTGTGGACGTACGTAATCAGTTGTATCGCCTGAAATTCTGAAAGATCATTGAATTGTACACCAAAAAACGTATTCCGTTAAAATTAAATAAAGTTAGTAGCTAGGTGTGCGTGGGTGTAAATCGGCGATGCATATAATTAGCCATATCTAAGGATATCTTTGACTGACTTTGATCCAACAAGGCTTTTTCTTGTTTCTCTATTCCTTTCACCATTAAAAAAAATTTAAGTTTTGCTGAATATTTTTTTTTTATTTTAAGCTTTTCGACTTTTGAAAATTCATTTTTTCGGAAAATTTCATTTTTAAGTAACTTATTGGTGTGTTAGGATATTTGACGATATAAATTTTAAGAAATCTGGCAGGGCAGTAAAAAAATGTCTCGTGATAGAGTAGAAACTTTGATGTAAGCTTTAGAAGATTATTTAAATAGCTTTTGTTAAAATCATTGAAACATCCTTTCACTAACTGCTATAAACGAGATGTATCTTTAATTTTCTACACTGAACCTTATGATGACACTGAGGAAGTGTACTATTTAACAAATGGAGATCTCGTAGAGTACCTCAGGTGCCTCCCTTCCGAAAACCCCCCACTTGCTCCGAGCCTAAATCCTACTTTGATAGTTCCGTCCACTCGTAATGCACACCTCTCGAGAATTGAACTTCCTAAGTTTACTGGTCAATGCACAGATTGGGAGAATTTTCGGGATACATTTAGGTCTTTAGTACATCGGAAGGAGGATATCAATAATATTATCAAATTTTATCAATTACGTGCTCATTTAGGTGGTGAGGCCTTATATTTAATTGAATCAATTTATTTAACTAAATATCAGTACCCTATTGCTTTGCAAACTCTTATAGACTATTATTATAGTCAACGTCACATAGTTAATAGCTATCCGGCGTGATTTAGGGAGCGGTGATCTTTACATTGCTTTAATAGTTAGTAGGTTTGATATTTCAACGAATAAAAATTGGCAAAAGTTTCTCGGTAGTGGGTCTCAACCTCCTTCTATAGAGCAGTTAAGGCAGTTCCTAAATTCTCAAATCATAGCATTAGAAGCTCGTGAGAATTTATCACCCAAACCTTAACTTAACAAGACTAGTAGTAAATCAACTATGGTAGTTTCTCATTAGTTAAGCTCTGATAATGAAGTTGTAGCTAGCAATATTACTTCGCAAAATTTTCACAAGTGTAAGTAGCTTGTCAAGGAGATCATTCTCTTAATATGTGTGAGTTATTCAGGACTTTTTCGATAGATTCTAGAAGAGAGTTAGTTAGTCGAGAGCGGTTATGTTTCAACTGCCTGGATAATCAATTGATAAGGAAATACTACTCTGAAAGTTCTTGCTTGTCTTGTAAGAAGAGACATCATACACTTTTGCATAATTTCAAACCCCAGCAGGCTGAATTTTCTGAGATCCATAAAGCTATGCATGGGCACTTTCGTCTCAACATTCTGAAGTACCTCAAGTTGTCCATCATAGTAAAGGTTCATCCTCTAGAGGTATACGTGTATTATTATCCACTGTTTGCATCTATGTCCTAGGCCCTACAAGTATTCGAGTGTTAGCAAGAGCTTTACATGATCAGTGCTCACAATGCTCAATAGTTTTAGATTCTCTTTGCACATTTTTAAAGCTTAGGCGTCAATGTTCAAGTATCCTAATCAGTGATTCTGGTG
Organism: Copidosoma aretas; assembly: GCA_030522625.1. Taxonomy (NCBI): domain Eukaryota; kingdom Metazoa; phylum Arthropoda; class Insecta; order Hymenoptera; family Encyrtidae; genus Copidosoma; species Copidosoma aretas. Next base: position 7,465 of record JAPYYV010008841.1, on the reverse strand, counting down.
GAACTTACTATATCGCCTAGGTTTCCTTCTAATTTTAAGCTATCCGTCACTGCTAAAGTACTATCTCGTGTTTCCTCATATCAACCACCTGTTAATCGTTTCGCTTCAAGTTTTAGCCATTTGGAAGATTTAGAATTAGCAGGTCCTTGTTACACAAGCTCGGATAATATTAATATCATACTTGTAGCTGACGTTCATGCTCGTCAAATAGTCGAAGAAGCAGTACAGAAGGGAAAACCTAATAAACCCATTGCTACTCGTACTTTACAAAGATGGATTCTTCCAGGTTCCATGGGTACAGTAGATTCAAATAGTAGTAGTGGTAGTGCAGTTTTCTTACATTGCGCTGAGGAGGATCAGCTTATTTTCTAGTTAAAGCGTTTGTGGAAAATAGAGGAACTCCCTGTTGTTCCAAGTTCTCTTTGGACAAGGGACAAAGTAGCTTGCGAGCAACATTTTGTAGACACTCATTATAGAGATGGTGCTGGTAGATATGTAGTTAAACTTTTGTTCAAGAACAATCCAAAACCTTCAGTTACAGAGCGTTATGCCACTAAGACCCTTTCTATTAATATGCAGAAAAATTTAGAGCGTAAATTTCATAACAATCCAGTATTGTTCGATGCTTATAGTTTATTAATGAGTGAGTATATCGATCTTAATCATATGGTAGGGCTAAAATTCAATGAGATCAATGATTGTCGGTTATCATCCCATCATGGATTTATTAAGATTTCCAGTTCAACTGCGAAACTCCAAACCGTGTTTAACGAGTCGGCTAAATTTAAAGCGGGCACGTGTCTCCATGACTTACTCCGTGTTGGACCCAATTTTTTATGTAACCTCTTTGATTTCATCACTTCCTGGAGATCTTACAACTTTTCCTTTTCATCCGATATAGAGAAAATTTTTAGTTAGGTTTGAGTGGATGAAACGGATCAGAAACACCAGTGTATCTTTTGGCGTCCTTCTAATTCAGATCCCATGTTGGCTTATCGATTGAAAGCCGTGACTTACGGCTTAGCTTGCTCTCCGTACTTGGCTTTTCGGGTAATTAAACAGCTGGCTAGTGATTGCCAAGATGAATTCCTCTTGGCTTACCTCGCTCTGATAAAAGAAATTTATATGGAGGACTTTTTGTCGGGAGCTCACATCATAAGTGAGGCAGTTGAGAAACGAGATCAACTCTTGAAGGTTATGTCATTAGGTGGTTTTTCTCTTAGGAAGTAATCTTCAAATTCCAGATGTTTTAGTTGACTTGCCCAGTCCACACTTAAAATCTTCGCCCGCTGTTCCATTAAGTGAAGGTGGTTCCTCAGTAGAAGTTCTCAGCATCGTATGGTATCCAAAAGAAGATGCCTATAGTTTTCTAGTTAGATTTTCGTTAGTACCTGGAACATGAACCAAGAGAGCTGTACTCTCACATATAGCTAGAATATACGATCCACTTAGTGGGCTGGGTCCTGTTGTCATTTTTGCTAAAATTTTCATGCAATCTCTTTGGCTTGCTAAACTAGATTGGGATTCAGTAGTACTGGAGAATTTATTGCAAAATTGGTTTCGTTGGTTCGAAGAAACCTATTTATTAAGTCAAGTGATGATTCCTCGTTAAACTCAATTTTCTCCAGATGTTTAACCTATAGAACTGCATGGTGACGCTGATGCTTCTAAGCTATCCTATGCTGCTGTCCTATATATATGGATTGTTATTGATCGGGAAGTTCGCGTTTCGCTTTTGATGGCTAAAACAAAGGTTGCTACTATTAAAACATTATGTTCTCCAAAGCTTGAACTTTGTGTGGCCCATTTGCTATAAAAATTAGCACACCATTACAGCTAAAGCCAGGACCATAGAGTGGACTCAATTTATCTGCGGTAAAATTCTAAAGACGTATTGTATTGGTTAAGCGCGCAGCTGTCTTGTTGGCCTACTTTAATAGCCAATCGTTGTAGTCATATCATGCAGATAGTTTCCACAGCTTCGTGGCATCATGTTTCAGGCAAGAACAATCCTACTGACATAGCATCTCGAGGTATTTTTTCCACTCACTTACTTAAACATTTGTTATGGTTTTAAGGACCAAGCGAGATTCATCCGCTGATTCCAGAGTACCCTGTTTTTATTTCAGACAAAAATTAAAATGTTCCTAATGAACCTTCGGATGCTGTCTCTCATCATGAAAGCCCTAACTTAGAAAATTGGGATCTTTATTATTGATATTCAACTCTATAAAAGCTTTTAAGAGCTACGGCCTATCGCCTTAGATTTATTCATAAGTTGTATACTCATCTCTTGAACAAGTCTCAATTAGAATGTTTAAATTTAGTTGCTATGCAAAATACTTTTAGTACATACCCTATAGTTCCTGAACTTTATAATGCTAAAATTTTTATAGTTTATGTGCATCAGTTGATTCATTTTAAGGCTGAGTTTGATTTATAAATTGAATCACTTAATCTGCTGAAAGGGTTGAACTCAAATTTCCATCAAACAGTTCGCTGATCCTGTTAAAAACATTTGTTATGAACCGACTAATTAGAGTGGTTGGTCGCTTGAGTAATTTGTTGTTAGAATTTAAAACAAAGCACTCTTTAGTGCCAACGGCTCGTGATCACTCTACTGAATTGATCATAAATGATGCTTATAGGATCACTTTACATGGAGGTCCTCGAATCACTTTGAGTACTATTTGTCAGAAATTTTTGATAACGAGAGGACGGCAAAGAGTTCGTTCAGCTCTTGTAAATTGTATCACTTATCGACTTCTCTGATTCAACAAATGACAGACTTACCTGTTGCTCAAGTTCAACCTGTACCCACTTTCTTAAAGACTGGTGTGGATTACGCTGATCCATTTTTAGTGAAGTTGTCTAAGTCTAGAGGTAGGGGTACTAACAAAGCTTACGTCATTGTTTTCAACTATACGTGTACCAGGGCTCTTTATTTAGAGACAGTAGAAGATTATAGTTCTGAAGCGTTCATTGCTGCCTTCCAGCAGTTTAATTGTCGTCAAGATCATTGCTCCGATCTGTACAGTGATCGTGAGAATGACTGGTACAGTCTGACGTTGAACTGCGTAGAATGTCGTACGAGTTTAAGGAGTCCAAATCTTCTTAGTATCAACTGAGTTCCCTAAAAACTCAATGGCATTTTAATCCTCTCGCAGCACCGAGTTTTAGAGGAGTCTGGGAATGAGCGGTAAGACTGATAAAACATCACCTCCGGCGAGTAGTTGGTAATCAGATATTAACATTTTTCAAATACTACACATTACTTTGTAAGATCAAAGTTGTATGGATTTCCAGCCTTTTTCTCCTTTAAGAGATGATTCTAGCGATTAAAGCGTTTTGACCCTAGCCCATCTGATTAACCTAAGACCAGTATAAATGCTACCAGTTCTAGATTACTCCGATGCTGAAATTTCTTGCCTATAACGTTGGAAGTTAGTAACTCAACTTTCTCAACATTTTTAGTGTCGTTGAGAGCAGGAGTACTTGATGACTTTTTAAAGTCGATCTAAATAGTATCATCCAGATAAATCATTAGAAGTAGGTAATTTAGTCTTGATTAAAGGTGTAAATACTCCTCCTAGTTGTTGGGCATTCGCTCGAGTTGAGGAAAATTTCCTTGGTCCTGACTCATGAGTTCGCACTGTTCAAGTTCGCACTGCTACCACTACTCTTGTCTGACCCATTACGAAACATCCTTTTACGATTAAATAAAGATTTGTAATTTTAGAGGGACACTTCGTTACTATTGATTAGATTTTTAATCCTCCCCTTTTCATGATTGTAATTACTTATCCCATCGTCGAAGCAAGGGAGGGGTAATGTTCAATATTGATCCACCAAGATTTAAGCTTATGCGCGCTTAAGTAAAACTACTTATCAATTATATTATTATCCATTAACAACGCACCGCGTTTAAATCTATAGCCTATCACAATGTATCGTGTCTCTTTAGGTAGCCAATAGCTTTGTAAGGTAAGCAGCGCACAGTTGTCTAAAAGGTAGTGAAAATCTGCTAAAGTCGAAGTTAAGAGGGGGAGAAAGTATATTATATGTGTTTGGGCTTAAAATTATCCTTTAGAGATTCTCTCAGAAAATAAATACCGCTTTTTAAGATAACATCAAATGGTGAATGCTGGAAAGTCCACAAATCTCTGCAAAAGATGAGAATGAACAATCGCATGGATGGTATGCTAGCTATTAACGTACAATTTCAACATTGGAATCGTTTCCATACTTTTCAAGGCTGCTTAATTCGTATTTCAAGTCCAAATTGCGAAATCGATTGTTTAGACAATAATTTTGCACTAACAATACAGCAATATTAGGTGTTTGAACGAATTTGGTAGTATACTTATGGTTTTAGGGGATTCTAGATACGAATTTATAGTCAAAATTGCAAAATTATTTGTTTCAACAATAATGTTATGAAAACAAATTGACAACATTTAGATTTTTGTCGAATTTGGAAGCATTTTCATGGTTTTTTGGGATCCTAGCTTCGAATGTCAAATCTGAATTGCATAATAATTTGCTTAAAAAACTATTTTGCAATGATAAATTAACATTATTTAGTGATTCATCGAGTTTGGTACGATTGGAATGGTTTTTCGGCCCCTGAAATTTAAATTTAAAGTTTAATCAGCAGGACAGTTTCTTGAATTTATATATTTGTCATACAGTGTGACAAAAACAGTTGTTTCGCCGAGTTTAATGGCAATAGAATCGTATTCTAAGCCTGTAACTTTAAACTACCATTTAAAATCGTAGTATGATTAATAAATCATTTTTTGTTACTAGCTAATCCAATAACTTACTACTCATTTCTGAATCGAATGCAATATCGGTTCATGCTACTAATTTTGTTTGGTAGTAGTAAAGATCATGCTCTGAAATAATGAAAAGTAACCTTAATTTTTATGTCTAAACTTTATCTTTAAAAATTTAAAGTCAATTTTAATGAGAACAATGTTATCTAAAGCAGCGGTATCTTATTTCTTAGAGCACCTCTTAAGGATAATTTCTAAGCCAAAACACATATTATATACTTGCTCCCCCCTTTAACTCCGATTTTAGTCGATTTTCACTACCGTTTAGACCACTATGCAGCGGCTTGCTCGTTAGGTGTAGCTATATGACGCTAAATTGAGTTCGTACTTGGTCGTTGCGCAAGGTGCAAGTACTTTTGCGCGAGCACACACACACGTACATATATCTTAATAGAACATTTTCACTAGTACTCTATCGACTAAGTCCATTACTGTTAGTCCATTACCTTTAAGCATGCTCTAGCTTACAGGGTTACAACGCAAGTTTTGTAGTGGGAGGCAGCCTGAAGTATTTTATGCAGTGATCGCAAGGCTCAAGGGATTACAGATTGAAATTTGAAATCCGAGACTACCACTTTTCGGTTTGACTTTGTCTGTAGATTTTATACATAATATATAACGTGTACAAAAGGCTGTGCAGAAACCATATGGCATTTTTTCGGCCCATTTTTTACCCCTCTATCCCCTAATATGGTCTACCATGAATTTATCCTTGTACCCCCCCCCCCCCCCCACCC
>JAPYYV010008840.1:0-12337 GCA_030522625.1 Copidosoma aretas | reverse complement strand
AAAGCCTGGGTGGATTTTGACAAGGATATATTGATCATTGGATTTTAGAAAGTCCTACCAGAGAAAAAATCAACACATTTATTGCATGCTGCTATTCTAAATCTGGTATATTACTATCAGTCAGCTTGCTATAAAAATCATCTCTCGATGGTAGCCACTCTCGCTTAAGTTTTTCAAATGAACTTACATAGTCGTACGGAAACACTCCTTTTCTCAGCAATAATTTTATCCGATTTGCAGAACAATTATCTTTAGAGAAAATCTTGTTAGTGATGTGCAGATGTTCTAGATATGATGTTAATTTTTCCAAAGAAGAAGCCGTAAATCTAAGAGAGTGTAGAAATCTAAAATTGATATAGCTCCTAAGTATATACTTCGTAAATAATATATACTTCTCCTTATTCTCTGCAATAGGAATCATTCGCTCTATAATATTTTTAGAAGTAGCAATCTCCATAATAATACAATGAGAATCGTAACCAGTGAGATTGTGAAATATACGAGTCATTTCTGATTCGTTTTCTTGTCTGTAGCTTTCATAATAAGAATAAGAGTCATTATAACTGCACTTGACATAATAGCCAATACTATACTCTTGATGTTGTTGAAATGCTAGAATATCATTTTCTATAGGTTTGAAGATGCATTCAAAGTCAGCGTATGGGGCGTTTTACGCCAATTGTCCTAGCGCTGCGCGCAAGAACCGAATCACTCAACTTTCAGCTCGAGATTGCGACATTGTAATCAACGTATAAAAAATAATAAAAATATAGAATCGACGTATTTTTTTCGCAGCTTTTCGACGATGTCAATAGTTTTTTTAAAAAGTTTAAAAATAACCCCTAAAAAACTATAAAACGTGTTATATCAAAAAAAAGGCATTTTAAAATTTTATTTTCGCAATCCCAATCGAAAGATCCGGTTTTGTTATATTGCCACAGCGATTTTCAGAGAGTAGTTTTTTTTTTCATTATCGAGATATTAAACGCCAAAGTGAAAACTGTGCTGGCGAGCCACACCGTCGCGCCACGGCCGAGATGATCAGCGTAACTTGGCGCATTACATGATTGTGTTTACAATTTACGCCAGGCTTTAGATGTATAACCTCTTGTAGTACACTAGTTGTCATTGTTATCGTTACCATCATTGTCATAATCAACTTTACTGTGTCGTCGTCGTCGCAGTAATCGTCGTTGTTATTGTCTTCGTTGTAGTTATTGAGAATTCACACATACACCTTGGAATTTAATGTTTATGGTACTTTTGTGGCTTCCTGATGGTTATTACTTTTCGATTGACCCATTTATTTTTATAGGATTGATGTTTATTGTTTTATACTATGGATTTGATTTTAAACTTAAGATGTATACATCTCTTGTGCATAAATAATCACCCGAGCACTACTTCTACGCAGTTATCTAATTTTCAGAGAGTAAGCGACATGAATACTGCCGTCCCAGGGAAAAAACTCGGTGAGTGATATTTTGATCGAAAATTAGTTTTTTATAGCAATCGATTCCGGAGACAATTTCTCGTTTTACCGTGCTTGTAAAAATCATAAAAAATTTTTTAATCATTTTTTATAATTTATTGAAGATAAATAATATCAGTAAAAATTCTTATCAGCTGACGAAAAAAGGGCGTAAGTGACATCATATTTGGAATTTGCGTCGGAAAGGAGGCGTAAGAGCATTTACTGCCTTTTTATTCTCTAAAGTTTATGAGAGGATTCCAAACTAAAAACTCCTTATGTACTTAAGAAGCTTTTTGCTCTGGAAGTAGCATAAGCTGGGGTCTTGTCTACAATGAAAAAAGGCCGTAAGTACAGAGCAGACCTTGATTTTGAATAAATAATGAACGTGTTAACTTTTAATATTATTAATTATTCATTTAATGTAATGATAAATAATAAATAGTACACGTCAGCCTCATTCACGATAGATCGCAAATGAGATTTACGAAAAAAATTGTACTTAATGACTTTCTTAAGTGGTAGACGCATTGGTTTTCGGGGGTACTTACAGCCAAAAAGTCCTTAAGTGCACTTAACGCCTTTTTACAAAGGAAAATTACCCGTGCAAAGGGCGTAAGTACAGTTTTTCCTGTTTCCCGTTGGAAAATCGATTTGTTTTTCGTAATTAATGAGAAGATCATGCCTTATTTACCCTAAAAACACTTTTGCTACTGTTAAAAAATTTCATTTTCATCATATTCTAAACACAATCAGTTTTTGTCGAATTTCTCAGTTGTGCATGAACTGCACTTAGCGACTTTTTTCCTTGGGACGGCAGAATATCCATCAATACCGGAAGGAGCCAAAATCTGTAACAATTGCCAGTGGAAAATTTATGAACGTAAATAAGTCTCTCCCGCTTCTGTTTTAGATCCTTCTGCCACTAAAAAAGTGAGAGGAGTGTGCAACGATAAGTACTATAGGGCAGGGGTGACTATCTTAGATCAAATTAAAAAAGGATTTGCGGAATTAGATTCGAAACAAGACGGAATACTTTTACTTACTCTTGCTTCAGATTTTTGGTCTTATAATGACTTAATACGAGAATTTTCTTGCACCGAGAGGAAAGCTCGTACAGCAAAAGAACGAGTTGCTAAAAAAGTAATATTCACAGCCCCTTAGGTAATAAACAGTATTATGATTCCTGCTGAAACTTAAATGTTAGTTATAAATTTTCACGAAAACGACACAGTAAGTCGACTTATGCCTGGCATGAAATATTACACATTCGTGAAGCAAGATGACCGCACGAGAAAGCTGTACATAAACGATTGATTCTAGGGAATTTATGAATTGTTTGGATCTGAAAATCCAACTATTGAAATTGGATTTACAGAATTTTCGCAATTTTGGCCATTACATTGTGTTTTAGCTGGGAGTAGTGGTACTTATAATATTTGCGTGTGTTTTCACCACAAGAATGTACGCTTAGTGCTTGATACCATCAATGTAGACAATTTGACCAACAATACCGAACTGCAATTAAAAAACTATCTTGACTGTACAAATTCTATAGTGTGAAAAACGCCAAATGATCGGTGTTTTTTAGGCGGTTGCTTAAACTGTCCGAACATGTTAGTATTACGTCAACAGTTGCTAGATTGTTTAAAAAAAACAAATATCCACGAACTCACTTATGATGCATGGCTTTAAACAGATAGTTGCACGATCGCTTCAATAAGTGTCGATACTCGTGAATTTCTAGATTTACTAGGTGAAAAATTAGTAAAATTTAAGACACACGATTTTTTTGCCAAACAAAAATCCACACTTTTAAACGATTTGGAAACAAACCTTTAAACAGGTGAATTTATTGTTTGCTTTGATTTCGCTGAAATCTATGCGTTTGTAATACGAAATTTGACTCAATCGTTCAACTGGAACAATAATCAGGTGACTGTCTTCACTGGTGTAGTATATTTTAGAATGCATGTGATGCTATATAATCTGAAAAGAAAAGCAGAAGGAGCAAGCCTGCAGTTTACTTGACTTTTATGATTGGGCAAAGAAATATTGTAAGGAGACTGAAGTTTTTTTAATAGTACAGAATCTTACGGTAAGATATCTGTTGAATCAAAAGCACGAATGCAAAAAGCTGAAGCTATCCCGGGAACCTTAAGTTACCACGCAATTATTCCATTACATGGTATAACTTTGCAACTAAAAAAAACATCACGAAGTTTCGACTATCAAGTCCATCCTAACACAAAAGTTAAACAAAAAAAAGATAAAGTAATATCAAATGTTCTTCAAAAAAATCTAGTCAAAGGTACAAAAGGAGTCAGAAAAGCAAAAAAAAAAGCTAATAACAAACTGTGATGGTTATTGTTATTATATTTTATGTGAATGTAGATATGCAAATAAATATTTTAGTCCAGTAACATATATAAGCAATAATTATTAACAAATCACACGATCATGAATCACGCCGCATCTAGCTGGTCTTGGGCAGGCTAAGAGTCCCAGCGCGGCCCGGCTCGCCCACGCAGTTTCAACTTTGGCGTCCAATATCTAGATAATAAAGAAAACCTACAATCTGAAAATCGCTATACCGTTTTTTAAAGTTATTTTAAAACTTTTCAGAAAAATTGATTACGTCATCGAAAAGCTGAGGGAAACACACGTCGATTCTATATTTTTATTATCTTTTATACGTTGATAATGTCACAATCTCGAGCTGAAAAGTAAGTAATTAGGTGCTTGCGTGCAGTGCTAGGACATTTGGCGTGAAACGCCCCATATATGATGTGAAGTACTTTTTCTTTATGCTAGAAATTTTTTAATTTTAGAGCGCTTTTTCTTTTCCTGGTAATATTATCTCACTTTCATTAAGCTGTACGTAACTAACTTTATGCTGTTTAAGACGATCTTCACTCATGAAAAAATTCAAACATCTCTCACAAACATAATCTAATCTTTTACTTTTTGTTTCTCTAATTAATCTCGATAAATTTTTTATCCACACATAGTAAAACTTGATCACTATATCTCGCTGACTTACTTTAGCATCTTTATCCTTTTTATCAACATAATAATCTTATATAATGAGTAAATTTACATTTTTATCTTTTTTTAAAGAAGTTAAAAGGCATGGTAATGTGTTATATTTATTTTCATATCTCTTTAGAATGTATACATTAGCAAAATTATCTCGTAAGAGATAAAAAAAATGCTTAAATAAATAAAAAAAAAAAAAAAATGTATACATTGATTAAGATATCATTCTGTTTTTCGAATTTCGTTATTTTTTTGATGGATGTTGGGAAATGAATTCCATCAAAGTTCAGTTCTTGTTCAAATTTTTTTTATTGAGAAACATGATACGCGTGGCTCATTCTGGAGTGCAAGGCTCATAATACAGCCCACTTTAAACATTTATCATTGTTCTTTTGTACATTTATACAAGCCTTTTTATTGTCTATTTGATAAGGTTATTCGATGTATGATTTCCCTTTTATAGGGCTATATTTATTAATGTTAATAACTAAACTCACTATTTCTGATGAACTTTAACGTGATCCTATTCCCTCAAATTCTTCCATTTCACGTTTAATAGACTAATTAATATTATTTTTGAAAAAGTCTTCCAAGTTTTTAGACATATATATTGAAGACATTTTTGTAATGAAATACTTATCTTCGAAAATCTAATCACTCTTATAAATTACATATTTAGCGATGATTTTACTATTAGCTTTTATAGTACTATACTCCCGAAGAACGGCAAATACATTTAATTTAAATACATGTTCAACATCATTCACGACCATATCAATTTCCTAATGACCTTCGTTTGATATGATACCTGTTTTTATTCGATTTTTCAAAGCTGATGTCATGTCATTCCATTTCACTTTAGTCTCTTGATGTAGTTGTAGCATTGAATCTTGTTGCAGCTCTCCACCCACCTTATGCATCAATGTCGAATATACGGTTTCACCATGTAATAACTTTGCCATGATTGCATGACACTTTTTTTTCCGCAGAACTAAATACTAGTGAGGTTAAAACATTACGAACCTCATTAGTCGCATAAGTAGCAAGATTTAACCATTTTTTTATATCATTCTCATCAAGTCGAAGTCTATTTTTATATTGTAGCGCATTCTCTGCTAGATTTGTTATACTCTATAAATATTTTATAAATGCAGTGATAGATTGCTTTGAATTGATGATCATTTAAGTTTCTTCCTCAGTTGCAGTATGAGTATCAGCTGTGATATGATGATTTACTAAAAATAAAAATTTTTAATCAAAGACAAAAAAAATTTTTCATGAGAAAGGAGTTTGTGCCCCAACCTTCGCTCTTATCTGTGAGAAACAACCATTATATATCACTGATGAATCTTACACTACGTTATAGTATAAGTTTCAATCATGATTTATATTCTCTCCTTTTTCTTCACTTTTTTTAGTTGTTTATTTAAAAAAATCCAGTACATTAAAAAATTGTTATGCATACATTCTTATATATTCTATTTCTTTCCAATCATTCGATATTTTTCGGTTCTTTCTGAATAACACCTCATCATCATCAGAATTTGATTCACAAGTTGATTCTTGCTCCTCCCCCTCCCTTCTATATAATCTTCTGCTTTATCATCCTTATCAAAATCTGATACATCAGATATGATTCTTCATTTTTCTCCTCTTCATCATCATATCATTATCATCATCATCGTCATCATCATCGTTATTATCAGATTTCAAACGAAAAGTTAATTTTACTTTTTTCTCCTCTACCTGAAAATCTATAATGATTTTATAAAGAACATTATCCTTATTACTGGTCACATATTGAGAATTGAAATTTTTCTTATTTTTCCTTCCCTTGTTGGGCTAGTTGGAGGACATTGATTCATTATCAATATTAATGATTTTATGTATGACCTTGATTTCTGACTCTTATGATGCGTCATTTGTAATGATTTTATTATCTAACTTAGAAAAGTGTATAGGTATTGGTGTCCCTACATTTAACGCACCTGTCATTTCTGGTTCCTCTGAATAATTCATTGCATACCTCCACTAATAAGAGAGGGTATAAATTTAAGCGCTAATGCAGCAAAAGTATCAGTCTGTTTCGAAGCAAGATAGAATGAGGAACTCTTAAGTGTAGTACTAGAAGATAATTATGACGTACGTCATTGATTTCCAAGGTTTTCTGAGGTTATTGGAGGACTTTGTCGTCAAGGAGCTCGCCATAATCCCCTATGAGGAAAAGGATACTTAGCCTATAGTCTACTCCTTTCAAGCACCATGTAAGTGGATAGATTTGAGAATAGATGAACGTTGTATAAATATAATTGGTTTGAGAAAAATTACCATGGGATTGTTTGGAGTTCTGGTGGGATTTCGTATGAGAGAATACCCATCTACTGCAAGAGGCAATAAAAGATAAAAGTTAGATATGTATCAAAAGATTTGAAAAAAAAAAAAAGAGTAGATAGGAAGAATCTTGCCAGATAAGTGGTATGTTATATGTTATCAAATTATAAAACGTTTTTAATAATCAGTCTAATATTTTTTTTCTAAATATCAATGTTAATCTTGATGATAATGGTTGGACCTCTATCAGAATAAGTTCAAAAGACAGATCTGTAATGTGTTCAAATCATTCTCCGTGTTGGGATGCTATGTGTGCTATGAAAAACGTGTATGCAATAAAGCATTGGATGATTTAATATGATCAGCAAAAGCAAGGAAAAGAAGATAAAGGAGTTGATAAAGTCGATAATCTTCACAATTTTTTTCATAATATGTATGTATTTGTTAATAAAAAAATAAAAAATACAATAAAAAAACGGAGAGTGATTTATAAATATAATCGATGGATGTTCCTCATAGGTGGAGGCGGGCAAGGGTTTAGGCCTACACGAGATAACTCTACACAAGTACTATACATCTTACAACACTATGTACATATAATTATAGTGATATTAGGTGTAGAGTGCTTGTGTAGAGTTATCTCGTGTAGGCCTGGACCCTTGCCATGGAGGCGTAGGATAAGGGTCTCAATTTCTCTTTCTTTTTATTTTGAACGAAAATCGTTTTAAAGATTTAAGTACTTAATAAATAAAAAGTTTTATTTCATGGAAGAGGTTGAATAATAAATTAGTTTATTTTATTTAGATTATTTTATTGGAAACATTTTTATACAATATACAATTACAAAAATCGATTGATTGCAAGATTTATATAAAAAAATATACATATACGTATGTATATGTTTGTACGTATTCACTACTGTGCGCGACTTAGGACTGAAGTGAGCTGTGGAGTTTTGCTGATTGGTGCGTGTCATTAGAAAAAGAGGGAGAGAGAGAGAAAGATCTCGGGTAAGGGAGTACTTGTCGACTCGGAAAATATCTTCGTTCAAGGCTCATAGATGCAGTGCTTTTTTATTTTCCGTAATTCCACCCTTCCCTCCGTTACGTAAAATTGATTAAATCTCAATGTAAGGTAGTTTGTCCATTATGTGAAATTTGTGCCAATAAATTCGTAAAGCCAGTAGGGCAATTCAAACAATATCCTTACATCCTATTCTTCTATACAGTTTTTGTGTCACGTTAGTGAGTTGAACATTTTTATTATTTTTTACCGAGGTCCCTCTTATCATTAGCAAATTAAGTGGTTGCACTTTTTTTCTTAAGAGAATACTTAAATTATTTGTTATTTTTATTTTCTACCTTCTCTATGTTCTTTTATTCTTTCTACCGTTTTTGAATATTCTCCTTTTCCTTTCTCCGTTGGCTTTAACCTAATTACTGTTGGCAGGATGACAATTCGTCCTGTGAACCAATGTCGTCTTGAAATTACGAGCCACCTCTCCTCAGTTGTCTCCTTTCCAAGAGCGATTAGATTCCGGTGAAATTGCAGCCAGCTGTCATGTAAGCGCTCTTTTGCTGGGACACGCGTTGGTATTCTTTCTTCATCTGAAAATGGAAATGAAAAAAATACTCGCGTTACTATGAATTTTTAATCAAACTTTTTTTGACAAAAAAATTTAAATTTACAAAACCACCTGTCTTTGATGATGATGGTACTGATGATGATGTAAAGCCTTGACTGTTTTTGACAATTGCTAAAATTAAATAAATTAAAAATCGTACAGTATCACATTCTTTGCGATATATTTTATAATTTGAATTATGACTAACCTGGTACATGTCTCGGAGTCAAATGGGGTGTATTATAAAATACATACTCTATCAGCTCTGGTCCAGTAAATTTAGAGTTGATGGTAATGATAGCGGAGGTTTACGCAGTAAAATTGGCAAGACATCTGTGACAGTTTGAGAAAAAGATAAATTTTTTTTTTTATCAAGAATATATTCTTGGAGTAAAATCATGTAGAATAAACTTTGTGTTTGATAAAATTATTAATAGTAAAAATTAAAAAAGTTGAAAGGTGGCTCCTTGTCGGCAACTCCTGGTGATGGCACAGCCTCTAAGTAATTTGAACGGGTATCTTTACAACCAATTTTACTAGTTTAAGTGGCCGTCATCGAGAAACTGTGCAGAGTTTCCTACTCTTGCTGCTTTTAACCTCGTAAGATGGTTAAAAATACTACTAATGAACTGCAGTCTAGCAACAGTATTGATACCATAAATTTTATAAATGAAACCCCTAGTTAAAATATATACTTACCTTTGAGCACATGATAAGAAGCATTTTGTCTTTGATAAATATTAAGACAATGGACACTTAAAGATTTTAGACAATGGAAAAATCTAAATATGATTCTTCTCGACATATCTTCTTGGAAAATTAAAAATAAGACGTGATGTATACAGTATGCATCAGTTGTTGTTACCCGATACTTTACATCTAGAAAAATTGAATACCTACTTGCTACGTATGCAATCTATGTATAGGATTATCAGAGTTTATCATGAGCAGTGGATGCCAAATAAGAATCTCTTATTATCTAATAATAGCAGGTGGAAAGCCGGCAAGCAGTAATCACAGTACATAAGGCTGCAGCTCCAAACGTGTTAGTTCACGTGTCCGTATCCCTCGGGGAATCTCATTGTCTGTTCATCAGGTCAGCAGAAATTCAGTAAAGTATCACAACTTCGAGCGTGTCATATGATACGCACGTGGCTTGGAGTCTCTCGCAGCGTTACGAGAGCTGTAGCCATTCGGGGATGAAGCACGACTTCAAGCGTGTCATATGATACGCATGCGGTTCGGAGCCTCGCGCGAGAGCTGCAGCTAATGCGGCTTCTCCCGCTGGAGTTGGGGGCTCAAGTGGAGTGTGCATATACTTGGATAACATATGGGGAGGCTACTAGGCTACATGTGTGCATATTCTTGAATAACACATAGGGAGGCTACTGTGCCACCTGTGTGCATATTCTTGAATAACACGTAGCCTCCCTGTTTTACCTACAACTGAATAATACTTTTTAATACTAAAGAGGGTCTTGTAAGTCTTCAGAAGTTATCAAGAATAAATTTTATTAATGAACCGATACCTAAGTAAGAGTTTGCCTTTTCTGATATTTCAGCGTGACTTTTGTAAGACTTTTTTATTAATCGACAATGATACTCAAAGTGCGTTTCGATCACCGAGCCATAGTATCAGGGCTTCTTGATTATCAAGAAGTACTCAAAGAGTTATTTGATCGGTAAAACACATTCAGAAGGGTTAGCGATCGTCGAGAAATATTCCAAGGGCTTTTCGTCCCTCGAGAAAACCTTT
This sequence comes from Copidosoma aretas, assembly GCA_030522625.1. Classification (NCBI taxonomy): domain Eukaryota; kingdom Metazoa; phylum Arthropoda; class Insecta; order Hymenoptera; family Encyrtidae; genus Copidosoma; species Copidosoma aretas. Next base: position 2,116 of record JAPYYV010008840.1, on the reverse strand, counting down.
GAGGACTTTTCAATCGTCGAGAAATACTTCGAGGACTTTTTGATAATCAAGATACACTCCGAGGACTTTTCAATCGTCGAGAAATATTTCGAGGACTTTTTGATAGTCGATAAATACTCCGAGGATTTTACGATCGTCGACAAATACTCCGAAATCTTTTTGATCGTCGAAAAACACTCCGAGGAATTTTTCATCGTCGAGAAAGCCTCCAAGGACATTTCGATCGTCAAAAAATAGTCCCAGGATTTATCTATCGTCTAGAAATACTCTAAGGACTTTTCGATCGTCGAGAAATACTCCAAGAACTTTTCGATCGTCTAGAAATACTCCAAGGACTTTTCGATCATCGAGAAATACTCTGAGGATTCATCCTTCGTCTAGAAAAACTCCGAGGACTTCCCGATCGTCTAGAAATACTCTAAGAACTTTTCGATCGTCGAGAAATACTCCAAGAACTTTTCGGTCGTCTAGAAATACTCCAAGGACTTTTTGATCATCTAGAAATACTCCGAGGATTAATCCATTGTCTAGAAATACTCCAAGGATCTTTCGATCGTCGAACACACACACACATACACACCCACACACGCACACGTATGTGCATATATATAATTGGGGGATTCTCCCTAAACTCGCTCAGATCAATTTTGAAATTTGCTTGAAAAAAGATTGAATAAAATATTTTTTTTTCTATTATAATTACTGCTAATCATATTTAAAAGAATTACCCAGAACCACTTAAATAAAAAATGGTTTTTGAAAAGATATAAAATATTTTTCGTCAGTCAATTTTTGCAATTTTCAAAAAAACATGTTCGTCTACAGTCTAAATATGCAAATGAACTATCTCATTCTTTCTAAAAGTGACTTCTGATGAAAACTTTATTTTCATATCAATACTGCAGAATTGCGGGAAGGCGTACATATTCTTAGCTACGCTACTGATTAAAAGTACTCTGAGATATATCTGTGTCTGCTTTACTAGCTAGCAACACATGCTATTATTTAAGCGGAGTTAAGCTATAGTGTTCTTATTTTCCACTAGATAGCTTTAGTAAATCTCTCTGAAGTTTAAATCAATTTTGAGATTTAGGATAGTAACAATGTTTAAATCCCTTTACTTCTTTTGTAACTTATGAAATTACATGACATTGGTAAGTTACTAAACTAAAGTAGTTTAGTTGTCTGTTCTTCAAAAATAAACTTCTTTGGCTTATTCGCTTATCCATCTTCTGATATGCTTTTAATGTTCTTCTAAACAAACATCTCATTGATTTTGAACGGTATATGCTTTTACATAGATAAATTACGTAGATTAAAATACATAGACCTCTAAAAAATCAATAGTAAATACATCCTTTTCTGGGCAAAGATTTGGATTTACGCCTCTCTATGCGTCAGTATCCATTCTTTTCAATAATTTGTTTACTCTGACTTTCAATTATAAAAGAGATACTGAGTAATTTTCTTATTTCGATTTCTCAGTTATCGTCTGATTAAACTTTTCATGTATATTTTATTAAGGTATACAAGAAAGCTTTATCTGACTTAATTCTAAATTTAATCAATCAATAGCCGAGAAATTTATCTCAATTGCATGTAATTTCGAATTACATAATATTCACATTGTCTTCTGAATTCTCTTCATTCTTTTTCTGACTGCCTTTTCACCTGACAAAATTCATGCCTATGGTATTTATTGTCAAAGGTTGTTTCCGTTCAGACCCTCTGATTTTGTGATTTGATTATTCTGATGTTTGTTTAGATTTTTAAAACATTTGAGAGTACTTGTTTGCTTGACAAGAATCTCACATAGGCCTCTCTAAAAAAAAAACACATTCTACTATCTTTAAAATACATATAACCTCAAAGTTATGCATGTGTATAAGCCTTGAATCACATTACACTCTGTCGAATCATCTTATTCTGTGGCTCCGGTGTGTGTACAGCCTGAGCCATCAGTTACTTTGTACATGCTCTCATAGTAACAAGCTTGAATTTAGTTGTTCATCATAGATGTTTACGCATATGTGAGGATCTCTTCGCAGTTAAAGAGATCTCGTATTCAAATTTAATTAAACCAAACAGTAATGAAAAATAACCACTCAATTAAACG
>JAPYYV010008839.1:0-12337 GCA_030522625.1 Copidosoma aretas | reverse complement strand
GCTAGATGGCGCCCAGTTACTTGAACTGTATAAGCTTCATACCTGCTTGAACTCTTCTATCCCAAGTACGTGTACTATTTTAACTCAAAATTTTTCTCCCCGTACCGTTTAGAGAGATATATTTGTATCAAAGCGTATAATATATGGTGTGTTTCAATATATTTATCTCTTACCAGAATTTAAACCGCGACTGCATTAGCATGTACGTAGGCATCAAAACAATTAGAAATGCGATTTTCAACACCATTAATCAAACCACATGTTAACTGTTAGAGTCAATGTTTACGAGACGATTTGCGAAAGTTTTTTATTACCAGCCGTTTGTGTCTCTGCACACAGCACAGCGAGATGGACATGCTGAGCAACAAAAACGGCTTTGAGGCTCTGCACGCGGCGATGAGCAGCGGTAGCTTCAACCTGCCTTTCTCGTTCACGCACGGCCCCAGCAGCTTCCTGGCACCGGTGCCACACCACCAGCACCCACACTCGCACCTCCACCAGCAGCAGCAGCAGCAGCAGCAGATGCCGAGCACCGGCCTGCTGGGCCCGTCCGTCCCCTCGAACGGTGGCAGCGTCGGCGGCAACGGCAACAACGTCGGCAACCCGGTGGCGGCCTCCAGCCCGCACTCTAGCGAGTCCTCACAGTGCAGCAGCAGCAACCGCAACGGGGCCACCGAGTCAGCCCTCCGCAATTCATCGGGCTGCGCGGCTGACCTGGGCAGCGCCGGTGGCGGCACACCGGGTCAGTCGCAGTCCCAGCAGCAGAGCTTTAGCTTCGAGGAGCAGTTCAAACAGGTGCGTCAGGCAAGTACAATTTTTCGCCATCCGTGTGCTTCTCCCCCGACTCCCCTCTTGTCGGGGTGCGATATCTGGGTGCGCATTTTTTTTTTTTGCTTTTAGGTATAGTGCGCCCCCTGCCACCTCGTTTCATGTAATCCCGTACAGTCTGTGACGGCTATGTTTTATCTGCTGAGATTATTTGATTTTACCGTATGGACTAGTAACTCTTGAAAAAACAATCGTTCTGAAAAGTTTTCCGTTAATGTTAATTTGGCGTATAGTTCGAATAGATCGAACCGCCTCTTGGATATCACCAAGTCAGGGATCGCCGTTATTAATTACTGAGTACGTATACGTTCTTCTCGAAATCAAACATTTTGAGAACGCCAAATCCGTAGTTCGGGCACTGTAAAAGGTTCATCAACGCACAACAGAAGGTGTCTCAGATTTCAATTTCTCAGGGAATATATTAACCAGCGTAGTTTGAAAGGATGTACCGTGGACCCAAGGATTTTCTGTCATTTTTATTCGTGTACTGAATATGTTATGAACAGCTGGCGCGGATGTTTCATGCATACTATCATATCGTAGACTAATGAGCATAACAGAACGTATAGCACGCGTATTCGAAAAATCTTGCGCAAAAGCAGAAACAAAAATACGCGGCAAACAAGGCAGCTATTCAGAGGAATAATACACTCATTTCACCTGGGTATGCGTGTGGCAATAGGCTTATTGAAGACTCGAATCACGCAACGCGCTCACGTATCTCCGAGGGATTAGCTTCGCTCTGCAAATGAAAAGAAGATATCTCCTTATGCGTGTTATGCTCACATAGGCGTTCGTACTGGCTCTCGCGCGTACATCAATTTGCATGCCCGATAAACATTGAATGCGAAACTCATTAGCGATTCCGAAAACGATGTCTGCTTGTGTACAAATCGCGGTCGTCATTTGGTTGTGCCCGTTTTATTATTTCCGAACCTCGAAAATCACCCCCCACAAATTATGACGGGCGTAGGACGTGATGAACTCGAATAATTTGCATCTGCGACGTGAGACGGTCTCGGGCGCATTAAGAAGCGACAGGGGGACAAGAATTATTATTATTATTATGATTTTTACAATCGTTGAGTTGTTGGTTTTCCCCTCGGTCTTAAACATACCTTTGCAGTACAAACTCGTAGATATATTTAGACTTAAGTCTCCATAATATCGTCTTGTCTTGTCTTGAAATTCGAGACAATACCAATACAAGATTTCAGTTTACACTACCAAGCCAGTATCAATACTTCATTCGAGATTTTTTATCTTGACGAGACTTCTTAAACAAGATCTCGAAAATTCTTGGTCTTGGGGTCATTTTGCTTCTTCATAAAGAAAGCTTTGTAACGGTCAAAAAAAAATTTTTCGTAAAAACATATTAGAAATGTTTTTTATGGTGTAGGCGATCAAAATAAGTCATTTGCTGAAAATGTCTGACTAAATGTGTGTGCGCGCACGTGCGTGTGTGTGTGTATGTAATCAGTCATATCTTAAGAACCCATCGACAGATTTTAATGATCCAGGACTTAAAATTTTTGTTTTTGTATTCTCTTTGCGGCTCGGAAAAAAAAGTTTAGTGTCATACCTCATCATCAAGATCTGAGATTCGCAGTTGAATTTTTAAATAACTGTATCTCATAGAGTATATAAAAAACTTTATTTCTAACTTTCAGTCATTCTGATAGGTTATGTTAGTTATTTTTTATCAACGAAAAACTATCTTTTTAAAAAATGATCAATGCAATCACACATATTTTTGAAACCCTTTGATGGATTTTCATCATAATGGTAAAAACGTTTATTTTACTATCATTATTATTGCTGCTTGAAAGAATAATTTAATTTTTATACTTTCTTAAGGTTGCGTTAACGATTTTTTGATTTTCGAAAAACGGTTTTTCATGTTTCTGTTATAAAATTCTCAATTCAAGTTTTAAAATAATTGTATTTTTTGTAGTGTAAAAAAACTTCATTTTAAATTAGAAACTATTCCGATAAGTTATCTCGTTATTTTGTTACAAACGAAAATTCATGGCACAAAACTTCCTCACATTTCTCTTTGCTTTTATTTTTTTTAGCTGTAACTATATCTTTTTAAAACATCATTCTTTTTTATTTCTTATAAAAACTTAAACTTAACTATAACGAATTTTCGTATGAATTTCTTTGCATGAATACATTTTTATATTGAACAAATTGAATTCTATAAAAATATTGAGTTTCAGTTGAAAAATTCCTTCTCACATATTGTGACAACATGTACTAAATTAACGATGAAAAACCAATTAATAGATTCTCTTGCAAAAAAAAATTTAGTGAGTCAATAAAATGATATTAAATGAATAACCTTATTCACAAAAATTAATAAAATCTTATTTAAAAAAAGTGAGAGGGTAGCTTAACAATTGCTTGTTTTTTTTCAAAAAATAATATTCGTAAATTAATTTAACTGGAAAAAGTAAATATTCGATAGAATATAACATTTAGCAGTTCTCAGTCTTTAAAATAAAAACTTACTTAGACACATAACCGAATATTAAATTTTTTAAATCTGATCTTTAAATCACATTATTATAAAATTTGAAGAAAAAACTTCACTTGAAAAATTTGAAAAAATTTATTTTTTTTAATAAAAAAGTCTTGATGATGAAATTAATAAATTATGAAACTCATATTTTTTTGTGGACAGCTGAAAGGATAAAGTAAATCTGTATACATCTTTTTATCATCACAATTCTTCAAGTTTTTATCAGCGATGTGACTGATTTTCCACAAAATTCTTAGTATTTCTTTACTAAAAACGAATCAGAATGAAAAATAGAGCTATTTTGAAGCTCTATCAGGTGTTACTGTTTAGAAATTCGAATTAAATTTTTTTCACCCTAACAAAGTAAAAAATCTGTTTTTTGACCATAAAAATAGTTATAAAAACCTTAATAAGGTACAAAACTTAAATTTTTTTTCCAAGCCGCCATAAGGATGAGAAAAAAAAATTTTAAGCCCAGATTTATTGAAATCTACCGTTGGGTTCCTGAGGTATGACTGATTACGTACACGCACGCACGCACGCACACACACACACACACACACATACACACACACAGAGATCCAGACAGACAGACTATTTCTAAAAATAGTATTTTTTCAATTTAGACACCGAATAAGACATTTTAACGTATTTACACATACATTTTTTGTTCACTAATACACAGCTTCCTCTAAGAGGAAGCAAAATACTTATTTCATTTTAAATTGATATAATCTCTTGTATTTTAGGAAGTCTTAGATTAAAAATCATCGGTGGAAATATATTGTTTTCTATAGCGTCTCTTAAAAAAATTCAAGCTGTGTACCTTAGTGAAGTTGTTATTACAATTTTTTGATTTACAATAGGTATTTTTCAAATAGTCAATTTTATATCAGGAACCTATTTAATTAATGTATACAATTGAACTAGAGGCAAGCCTTTTTTAGGACTTAAGAAAGTTAACCAACCGAAAAGCTGTGTACTAGAAGTAAAAAATGTTAAATTTATTTTTGATTTAAAATATTTTTTTGGGAGCTCTGCCGATTATCGGCAATAAAACAGTTAGTACAAATAAGAATACATTTTTGTGACTGAATTTATATATTTTTTTTTTTCCTCACAGTAGTCAACTGTTTGGAAATTACCTACATAAGCTTCTGCCATAAAAAAAAGTTCAAAAATAAAAAAAAATTAATAAAGTGTATATAAAGTTATAGTATAATTAAAAAAAAAAATTATCGAGAAATATTTATGAGCAAACTTTGTGCCAATAAATTGTCAACGGTTTTTTAATGGATTTCAAAAAGATAAAATCGATTCCTACGTACATCGAGTCCAGGTTTTCACATGTAACTTTTTACACCCTTGTCATTATTCTTTTTATTTTTCCTATACTATTTTTAATATAAATTGAACAATTTTAGGAAAATAATTAATACCTAAAATCATCATGCGGAGTTAATGCAATAATTATTAGATGAAGCACAACAATTGTTCAATTCGCATTAAAGATTTTAAAAGTAAAAGAAAACAGTAATCTGTATATAGGACAGTAAAATTATAATGTATTATGTCTAAATAATTAAATTAAATTTTAATTCAATACGAGTTTGATTAAAAATTTAATTTAATTTAAATTGAAATACAAATAAATTAAGATTACAATTTTATTTTTAATGGTTCAAATGTAATTTTGAAGATTTTTGAACCGTTCAGAATACGCGCTTTTCTTCAAGTTTCAAGAAAAAGGTGAATAAGTACAAGAAAAGTATCGTTTGCGTCGTATTTTGCAAAGTAATTAAATTTGATTATTAATTGAAATACAAATCATTCAACAATTGAATTTAATCATTTATTGAAATAACTTTTAAGTGATAATTAAATTTTAAGTGTAATTGTGTAATTGTGAAATTAAATATCTTAGAACCCTGGTTCTGCCGAGTAAACTAAAACTCCAGGTGCGTTCGGTTTACATCGGTCGTTCGCGTATCGTTCGTTTATTGGTCGCTCATTCCTATGTTACAGTATACCTATACATAGAGTATGATGAATATATGTGTACTGCAACATAGGAATGAGCGACCTGCAATAAACGAACGAGAAGCGAACGATTGATGTCACTTAAACGCAGCCTCCTCAATACATGCGAGATTCAGGAGCATCGAATTCAATGAGTTATGAGAAATTTATTTTGTTGCAGATGGCACTCAGACAATCTCTTCATCGGTTCTTTACCATTTGCATCTGTTAGAACATTTTTCTTTTCAAACATCACTTTTCGAAATATCTGTAAAAAAACGTGTTTTACATATTTTTACTTTTTTACGTCCACATTTAGCTGGTAAAAGTAGCTTCTACTATCAAGACTGTATACACAGACTTTTTTTCATAAAAAATACATTGAAGTTTTATAAAAATTTACTTAAATTTTTTGATTGAAAGTATACCAAGTATTTCGTATTGATTATTTTATACGAAAAAATACGAAAGTTTGTATAAAGAAAATATCTAACATGGCTTGGTAGGAATCAACGCCATATGGAAGTATATAGTAAAGTTTTTTATGAAATTATTGTGAATTTTTTCTGGACCAAAATTATGTATAGCCTTTTCATAGACTTCATAAAAACTTTGTAAAATACTTACATGGAAGATTCAACTCTAGATATGATTCATTTTGAAAGATGTCCTGCTCGAATTGATAGTAGAAGTATAGATTACCTTATTAAAATAATTAAGCTAGAAACGATTTTTCGTTATATATTTAGAAATACCATCAATTTCGTTACGTGATGATTGAAAAGTGTTAATTTTGTCAGTGCAAGTAATTCATTTTTAAATTCATGAATTCTGAATATTTCTATATTATTATCATTACAATAAATTAAAAAAAATGAGATGCTATTAGTCTCTTCAAAATATTGTTTCCAAGTGTAGCATCGACGCAAAAAGGTTTGAAAACGTGGTTGAATGAGTTTGTTAAACAATTTTGAGCACTTTGTTACAAAAATTTTTTAGGACAAGACCAATATTTTCTTGCCAAGACCAAGACGATAATACCAAGACAAAACGAAACTTGCCAACTCAATATTTACTGAAGACCAAGACGATACCACCATGGGTCGATAGTTTTCAAGACCCAGACGATATTTACTAAAAGTCTCGTATTGTCTTGGTCTTATAAAGCCCTAAAACGGAGCCAAAAGAAATTGGGGCCGGGAAAAAGAAAGGGTAAAAAAAATGGGGCTGGGGGTTAGCACTAATGGTGAATAAAAATGAAAATCTCCCAGTGATGGAGGAGTCAAGGCATTAGCGGCTCCCCTCCCTTCGCCCTTCTTCCTCCTCGGGGCGCGCAAGAACCGAGCGGATGCCGCATCCATCATTCCGGCGGGGGCGTACTTACCGAGTCTTTAATCTTACTCTGTCCGTGCGTATAACGTACGTATGTACGATGTATACAGCGCGTCTGCTCTGTTCTCCTCTCGCCGGGCGGATTCTTGCTTGTCTTATTTCGACCCTCCCCCCCCCCCCACCCTTCTCCTTATGCCTCGTTTAGCCCGCGGTCGTTCGGTTCGACAGTTTTCAGCCCTGCTCCGAATCGTTGGTGTTTTTGTTGAACGGGCGCGCTGATTAGAGCGTTGTTTTTCAAGGAACGTCTAGTACTTACATCAGTCCCTGCATGTTCTCGATCGCCGTTTTGGTGATGCGCCACAAAATGGCGTCGTCGCGTCGTTGAAGTGTAGTCGTTCCTCTTCCCCGTCTAGACGACGCTGCTGCTGCTGCTGCTGCTGCTGCTGAGGCCCGACAGTTTTACGGCCAACTGATTATTGCTTGTAAATAGGTCTTCTTTTTTTTCTCTCCTCTCGCTCTTGCTACCTACTGCTATTATATTTCTTCCTCTCCCCCTCCCTCTTACTCTCTACTTGCTTTTTTTTCCCTTCCCCCTCACGCCCTGGCGATTTTCGATCTCGTCTTTATAGTTTCGCGAACTCGATTCCCGAGCAGTTTACGATTCAGCGTAATCACTCCGTTGAACAGATATTCTTGTGATCGCGATGATGTCTGATTATTTGAAACATTCGATGTTTCATCCACGTTGGAATATGAAACTTGTGCTTTGATGCTCTGTTGAGATCAAGTTTAAAAGAAGGAACACAGATTTTCCCGAAAAGTTGCGTTATCTTTCTAAGAGCTTGCAGCACTGCATAGAACAACTATTTCGTTCAAAATTGTTTACCATAATCTTCGATCACAAATTTTTTCTGCTGATACTGTATTTACTACCAAGTATAGGTACACGAATGTTTTGCCTCATAGTAAGTGATGATACAATGCCTGCTTGGTACAAGTTTTTGAGGATATCAGCTAGGAATATGGTATGACGGTTTCCCGTACTAATATTAGATTTTAATGACTAACATATTTCAGTATTTCTCCGGGAAAAATCCTTAATACCAAGTAATAAATAACTTCTATAGTCCGTGGTGGGGTATTTTAAATAGAAAAGGCCTTTCTGTGGCTTTCAAGTTACAACAGTTGCAAACGAAGAAAAAGATGTCAGGGCTCGACAGGTCATTGTAGGTGTCCTTATTCCCAAAGCGTGGACACGCAAACAGTTATGCTCAGAAGTTTTAAGAGAGCACTTCTGCGTCGGAGAAGAGGCCTGCAGGCCATTATGTATGTCTGCCGTATAACATAACACTGGCCTAGTGGTATCAAAGTACTCTTGTGCATCTATACATTCGGCAAAGTCCGCATGGAATGTACATTTTTAGGACTTAAAATGGATGATTTTTTTTAGCATGATTTACATTTTCAGTTGTACTGGGATATCTTAAAAACTGTAAGAGTAAGGTAAATGTCCCAGTAGTTGGCCACCGTAGTAAGTCTATATACAAAGAATTCCCGTTCACAACTAAAAAATAATGTTTGTTTAATAATTTTCTATCGCCATTTGAAATCTGACGATCCATTCACCTAATGAAATTAATATGAACCCATTTTACAAATTTAATAAATAATTAGCATGTATTGTGTTCGTAGGTCGAATGTCCTAGTACTTGGCCAAGCAAAATGAAATCTGTCCCGGTGGCCAGAATTTTAGTCTCAATTCTTGGCCACTCCATTAGCGTTAAAAGACATTTTAGGAGATCGCCGTTTTTAAGTAATAACTTAACGAGCGTTATTGTAAGTTCTAAAGTGTAAAAATTAAAAAACATATCCAGTGATGTTTAAAAAAGTTAATACTAGACAAAATACAAAAGAAAGTTGTCAATGATTAAATAATGCGTTATCTTAAATTCGATCTTTTCGCAAAACGCAAGTTAGATTAGCCTTTTTTTTTTCTTTGCTTTGCCATTACTTATCTGTAAACAAAACAAATTATTGATCAAAATTTTGTTTTTTTGAGCAAAGAATGCATTGATATAGTAAGAAATAATATAATAAAATTTGTACTGAGTACTTACCGTAATAAGAATTTCGAATAGAACCAATCAAACGTTTTAATTAGTTAATTATTTATTACGTAAGGAACGTACATCAGCACTGTCGCGCACAGCTGAAAGGCCAGCTACTGGGACAAAGGGTTATGTTTACGCGAGACTCAGTACTTGGCCAGGTGGCCAGGTACCAGTCGAGCGACAAATTCATGTACCATAGATTGGCCACGAAAATTTGAACATAAAAATAATCAATTATCATTTGGTGGGTATCACACGTTATTAAGTAAGCAACAAACTTTTAAAAAATATATAATTTGATAACAATATAATCATATGAAATGGATTAAACCTTAACAAACACAACGAATATCTTAAGCAATTTGCTAAGAGACATAATGCATAGTGTAGTGCGAGTACGTATCATCGTTTCGGAATGTTTTATAACAATTATTATTAAAATGTCTCTAAGATTAATTTTTACGGTGGTCCCTATTCGCACCCCGAACTCGAATCTGTTACAAAATTTGCTTTTCTGTTATGATAATTATCATAAATTGCATGATCATGCAAGTGGCCAGGTATTGGGACACGTTTTGACCCTAGCCAACCACTGGGATATTTACCTTATACAAATTTGCCCTCTTATATGATTAATTTTTAGTCCTTAAGAGACACAACAATGAATCTTGGAATCGCATAAAAAACAAAGTGCCAAGTCACAGAAAGTGACGCAGAATACTTTTATAGAGCTTTTAAGAGTACGTGGGAAGGAGAGGTTATGTTTGAGAATAAAAGTTTATTGTTAATCATCTTTCCTAAAATCTAAGAGTTGTAATCGCCCTTCTTTGTTTAATTTTGAGTCGACCTACAAAATTTCGTTCCTTTTTGTTAAGTGAAAGGGGAGAAAAGTAAGTAACGGCAAAATGGTTCTCGATTAACATAACCCCTCCCCCCTCCCACGTCCTCTTAAAGGATAAACTGGCTAAAAACCAAGTAAAAAATACAGTCTCACATTTTAGAATGATTTTTATTTGAATCTTTGTTACAAAAAATGTGGCGAAAATGTTCGCCTCTCTCTCTCTCTCTCTCTCTCTCTCTGTGTGTGTGTGTGTGTGTGCATGTGTATTTTGTTCTTGTCATTTTTTTCTTTAAATTTTTATTATTTCCGAAAAATCTTTTTCTTGAATAAATAATTTTTTTAATTTGTTTTAGTTTCTAAAGTGCATGAAATTGCTTACAAAAACAGGTTTTTGGAGGAAAAACGAACAAGCAAACGTTAATATTGACGAGAAAATATTAGATAGAGTTAACATTGGACTTTATGGTTAAACCGTTCAGTCGCAAGAACGAATGTTCCACCCGGGCTTGTTCTCTTCGTCTCGATCTGTAGAGCAGAGTAGTGGAACCCTTTTTTTGCCAATGAAAAATTGACATCAAAAACAATGGATGTATCAGAGTACATGAAATTTAGTGAAAATTATGGGTTTATTATTTTAATTTAACTAAAAAATGTAGCGATAAAAAATCAAAATTGTAAAATAATAGATATGAGATAGCTTTGTGCAAATAAATTGGCAGCGATTTGTTTGGTTCTCAATGTAATACTGGAATAAAATTTTTTGAGCAAGAAAAAAAGTGTTGGCACTGATTTTGGTTTCAACAAAAATGGCATAGAAAACTTAATACGTAAATCGCACAAAATGGATTACTTCAATAGATGTAAAGAGATTACTTAGGTTAGCAACCCCTTCGTAAAAAAAACTCGGAAGAAATTTTTTTTTTTAATCCATCAAGAATGTTTTTGTCTGTAGGATGGCCCCAGTTTGTCATAGTTAAGTACATGATACCTAAATCAAAATAGAACAAGTTAAGTCGAACAAAAAAAGCTTACACTATTATTAATCTTTTTCACATCTCTCTCACATTTTACATCCACAGCCCTAAGTTTGTATGATCTAAAAAATCGATGATTAATTTTTTAACCGTTAAAAATGTTTGTTCTCTACAGATTCCTTCATGTACTCACGTATAACACAGGTGAAACAGGGAGAGGAAAGGGGGGTAGGATCGTTTGCGCAAAAGAAATTAAGGGCATAAAAAGGAGAAAAGAATGAAATTGAACGAAACATATGTTTTATGTACTCGCTCGCTCGGGCGAATTACATGCTCGCGCACACGCACATAGACATATAGCTACCATACTTGCGGCAGTACTGAGGGTGGGCGGTACGCAAACACACACACGTACATTATAAAAGCCGCACTAAACTAGGATGCCCCTCCCTCCTATTTCTCACCCTCTGGCCGAGTATCGGCCAACGCAACGTAGGCATCTACATATATATACATATAACGGTTAGTAGTACGTACTACGAGTATCTCGTACATTTACATTGTGCACACTACACACTCACACGCACACGTGTACGAATACACACGAATTCTCGAGAGTATATATTATGATCGACGCTACCGCGGTAATACTGCCAACTATATACTTTGCAGCCATTGTGAAATAACTCGTAAACCTGCAAATTGCCGGCTATTTCACTCCCAATACGTATAGAGCCCTCTCTCTCTCTCTCTTTCTCCTTCGCTCGCTATCCCACAGCTATATACTGTCCGCTTTTACTGTGTATATAGGTGGAATAAGTGCAACTAGTATTCTACCCCTATACTATTACTACTATGTACCTAAGTACTAAGCAGGTACGTCAACATATATGTACGCGTGTAGAGTCAGTATATGCAGCCAGGCCATTTGCACCCACGTGAGCTATACATATAGTACAATAGTTGACTCACTTCTATTCAGTACGTACTGATGCGTGCTTCTTGTACTATTGATTATACCAGGTAATATTACTACTACTACCACCACTGTACTTTCTGCAACTCGTTCGCACGTACAACTCTACAGTCATGTGGTTCATTTTATTAGCCCTGCCGGCGCGGGCGGCGTCACTTTGCCTCTGGGCGGTACTATACTGCGTGTCCATTCTTCCGTTAGTCGAAAAGATAAGTAGCGCGCGCGTCTTGGCCTTGTGCACGATTCCGGAACAGCGCCACCAAACAAAGAACCCAAAAACGTTTCGCCTAGATGACCGTGTCATTTACTATACATATAATATGTATAAATATACATACGTACGTATATATGTATTTTTTTTTATTATTCGCTATGAGGATGACAAAAGTAGGAAACCTGGGGGGAAGCCAGTGGCCTCAAATCCATGTAGTCTGTAGATATCATTGAATATCTAAAAAAGGAAGCAGTGTAGGATGGTACATGAAGCGTGAAAGTTGTAGTAAATTTAATTATTAGTATGTGCCTTTTTATCTTATGCGAATTCAAGCAGGCGTTTTGATATAACAGCTGTTGAAAGTAGCGAAAGTGCGGAGTGCCTCCAAAGGTATATGATGTATATAGTACATAGTGTGTCCTAGTGATCTTATACTGAGTGATCAGCCAATGCTTACCTTAGATAACCAGATGATTTTGACACAATTCAAACCATCGACTCAAAGCATCATTACAAGC
>JAPYYV010008838.1:0-26271 GCA_030522625.1 Copidosoma aretas | reverse complement strand
TATACATATGATACAACAAGGTATTTGCTTGAACAATATAGCATCGGGGGGGGGCGGGGGTGCATGAATACATATATACAGTGATATATATCGCTTGCGCGGCGCGCGCGAAACGGGAGGTACGGATGGTATGGATCGAGATCGGCACATCGGCAAAAATATTGCGTAGCCTAGTTTATACGTATAGGTGTGTTACAGCTGTACGGGCTGTACGATATATATATATACTCACGTCGAAAACGGTGCGGTGCTCCAACATACGTGGGTAAAAAACGGAGGAGCGACGGTGCCGGGGTATATCGTCCGAAGAGACTGACTTTCTCGGGGCTCGAGCCGGTCCTATTTAAAGCCTCCCCCTGGCTCTTTCTTCTTCGTCTCGTGGCGGCGACGGTGGCCCCGCGGTGTCTCACTCGTCCCGCGGACCCGCCGAAAATAACACAAAGACACCGCGCGGGTCCAAGAAGAAGAAGAAGAAGAAGAAGTGCCGCCACCGCCGTCGCGTGCGCTCGTCTGATACACTCGGTGATAAAATATACTCACCGATCTTTATCGATCTGCACTTGCAAAGCTACGCGTAAGTATAATGACGTTTCGCGAACGATCAGGTGTCCGCAATCACCAATCATACTGGACGCATCAGGTTGCATGTTTCAAAACACACCAGGCAGAATTGAACGAACAGATCCGATCTGACATGGGTCGAGTCAATTCAAATCGAGCAAGAATCAAGCGCGCGTTGCTCGGTACGCGATCATAATTCATAGGGGAGCTTGCGCGCGGCGTTGCAAGCTCATCGATTATACATCTCTTTGATTTGCGCTTCTCTTGTGTTCTTACAACCGTTACGTACGGGGCCATTCATTTATAGTGCGTGCTTATCCCTTGGAAACGCAATGACTCACCTGCTTGAGCTTTTTCAACGCATAAAGTAGTGGACGATCGAGTGTTGAACACAGCTGCTGTGCCGGTCGTTTTACATTGGGACGAGTCATTTGCCCGAAAGACAGTTGCGGTGAAAAATCCAGGTTCAAATTTAATACAGGCAGTTAGGACGCCGTCCGAAAAACGGCTGTGGTACAATTTATACAACATGCGAGTTGGCCACGTGCGTTTGCGATAATGAGGGCCAAGAGGAGAAGACAAAAAAGAGTCGAACGTAAGAAGATGAAAATCGCGAATGAATAAAAGTGAAAAATAGATTCGCGCACGCGGTTACAAATACATGTGTATACATGTATACAAGCATACGCGGGATAACTCTCGGCGACTCTCGGTGTCTATAATGCGAATAAAGAGGAAAAGACTCGGGGTGTGGTGGTGGTGGTGGTGGTGGTGAAGGCCGAGTGCATCGTACTCTCGGAGCTGCGCGTTGGTAAATTTAAACAAAGAGATCGTTCTGTCGTTTTTCCGTAGAGCACCTATTTTTCTTCAATTATTTCATGTATACTTCAATGCTCGAAAATCTTGGCCAATTTTCAATCACTATACCACCACCCTCCTCCGAATCATAGCCGTTGTTTCACTTTTTAACCAAGTATAGCAAAGGGGTGAAATATATAGGGGCTAAATTTTCAAGGTGAATCGCACCATATGACAACTTCGAATGTAAATATTAAATAATTATCCTCTTTTTGCAAAAACTCGAGAGCTTTCAGTTTTTTAAAAGAAATGGTCAAGTAAAAAGGAAAATGCGAGACGATAATCTTGCAAGTGTAAAGTACCAACTGCATTGAACAGCGAAAAAAAATCTCTCGAGTGGTAGCCACGCAGTCACCTGTGGTATACGTTGTACATTATGTATGCGCCTGTAACTTAGAGCTTTGCATAATCTGCAGTCTTATCGCCAAAACAATAGGGGTTGTACTTGATAACAGGAGAGTGAAATATATACTTGCTTAACAACCAATTTCCATACAACTACATCATCGTTATCCCTTCTACCTTTTCCCTTTGCATTACGTTGTGCTGCTGTTTATAAATTTCAATAAGCGCGTGAAATTTGGTGTTTGGAATATTTTCCATGCGAGTCCTAAATATAAGTTGGAAATTTTTGGGATCGAAACCACATTGTTGTTTCTGAAAACAACCCATGTTGATTAAAATGCACTTTTCGAAAAGCTGACTCTATCAATCGCTAAAAGTGTAATTTTTTCAAAATACCCTCTAATGACATTGTAGCGAGCATTCTAGCTTATCATTTCTAATTTACGCAAAACAATGATGATTCCAAATATTTAACAAAGGCTTTCTAAATTTTTCGAAGGATGTACCAAGCATCTATTATTCACGTATCTATATATGTATAGCCATACGTTATAAATCATACGTACAGCCTGAACTTGGACCAGTTAATCGTTGTCGATGTAAAAAACTGCGTTCCTGCAGTTTTTTGTCGCGTGGTAGAGTGCGCGTGAAAAAAAAAAAATTGAAAAAAAAGAGCGGCAGTCGGGGAGTGGAACTGAGCCAAGCTATATAGCTCATCATTGTCTCCCTCGGTTGGTACCTGTAGGGGCTGCAGGCGAGCGTATCGTATCGAGCATGCACGGACAAAGGAAAAAGCACCAGCCTAGTGGTGATAATTGAGATGTTAACTTTTCGGAATTTGTTTCAAGCACCTGCCTCGCACACCCACCTACCTTTTGGGCCACAATATTCGTTTTCGTCAATAACGTGCATTTCTCCAGGGTGACCACTGGGCCGAGGGACCGGCCGAGGGACCGTTGGGATCGCCCTGGCCGGATGCGCATTAGTGGCGAATGCTATTTTTCCCACCGAGGGCGTTAAATTATTGACGAAAACTACTATTTTTTTTTTCAACTCGTACTAATACGGTAGCATGATTTTATTTCGAGTATTTACAGTCAGCAAAATTTTGTCATGCAAGTTTCTTCTTGTTGAATTAGTTTCACAGAATAGATGATTTCTTCATTTATTCGCATTCTTTCGAATGATAACGAATAAATAATAAATGCAGATTTATGTATGTGTGCACACGGTAAATTCAAAGCATTCATTCATGCCCTTAATGTTGGATTATTGATAGGTTGAAAGGGGATGTCAAATGACTAAGAGCCCTGTACTCATATTAAATCAGAGTCTTTTAGCATCGATATGGTGCCGTCGTATAAGTATCACCAGATCAGAATAATTATCACCATCACTCGTGTCACCGATAGTACAAATAAATTAATAGTCGTATAGGTAGGTCGTATAGGTATCCTAAATTGATTTTATACTAAAGGATACATACATATGAACTAAAAATAACCAGGTTAGTGTGTAAATAAAATAATTTATTTAAACGCCACTTTGTTCGACAATTTACAATCCAAAAAACGAAAAGTTGCGGAAATGGATCAACTTATGCGTATAAATGATAGATCATGTACTATCAGTTTTACCATGGATTCACTATAAAGTAAAATAAAAAGAATCGTAGTATGAAAAGTCGTTGTAGCAGCATCATACGTACTGCAGTAAAAAAAACCTAAATTTAACAGGAAAAAAAAAAAATCGCTTCTAAAGGAACTACAGTTGGATGTTTGCGATTTGTGTACATATTTATAAATAATGGGTATGCATATACAAAAATGCTCAACTGACAAGAGTGACGAGCGGAAAAATAAAAATAAAAACTCAGGACCCCCTGTTGGGGGCTCTCTTTTGGTTTTCCAAGTACTTTTTATTAAGAAATACTTTGCATTCAGTTAAATGCCTTACGCTGCACGTTATTAGTTTTTGTAATTAGAGTAATTATTGTTTATTTATAGTGAGGTTTGTCTTTTCCTAAGTCTCTAGTTAAAAGCATGCTACTTTTCGTTTTTCTTACTAAACACATCTTACACGCTAAAAATTAAAAATGTAATGATTTGTTCACTTGTCATCCTTCATTCGCATTCTCTCCATTTTTTTCACACGAGCACACACCGACGCACACCATCGCTGCAGCTTTATCATACTTTTCTTTTCAAATACAATTATTAATATATTTATTCATACTTCTACAGCTTGAACGAAAATTCTCGTACAGAGGATCGTGAAGTCATTGTCTTCCATCGTGGCAGAGCTTTATATCTCATTCTTTTTCGATTTCAACATTAAATTTTGTTCTCTGTACTTTCATTTATTGTGAATTATATTAAAACGAGATTCGCTGTAATTCAGCGCCAATTTTTTTAGTATTCGCAGGACAGCTCTTCTTTCTTTAAGACTTGTATCGCACGACATTTTGTTTTACAGTGTAGAATAAATCATCGTTTAAGGCAAGTGCAAGACTATCATTACATTTTCTTTGCTTTGATAAAAGCCTCTGGCCTCATAATTATTTTGCCAATCCTAGAACTTTTTTTTCCTACACATCTTCTATAAGTATTTATACACAAGTCTTTGCAAACAATTTTTTCAACATGGAAGCCACATCGTTTTTAAAATCGCGGTACAATAGAGAGTGAAAGTGCAAGGCTTTTCTCGCTGCCTCGACGTCTCGACCGGACGCTCGCACAGCTCGCACTTGCGGCTCGCTGGACCTCTGCACGCGCTCGATTTCGCACTCGACTCGGACACGCATAAGTAAGTAAGTACCTGGAGAATTATTGTATCGAAACGCTTAAAATATGTTACACGTCTACTGCCCTCTTCTCGTTCGTCGTCTATTATCGTTTTATTTTCACTCTATTCTTTTCTGTAATTCCTCGGGTAGATTGCTTATAACTTGAATTTCTACGATCGATTGGAAAAAAAAAAAATTAAACAGAAAAAAAGTGTGCAGGATGGAATAAATGAAAATGTAAATATGTATGCGCAATAAATTCACTCCTTTGCGAGACAACAATTTCAATCATATTAAATGCCAACAGCCGACAAGCTACGCAATACGCATCTATATTGCAGACATTCGTGATCGAATTGAATACACGCGTAAAAAAAGGTTTTGTGCCAGAGACTCGCTCTCCTAACTTGCGGAATCAGCGTTTAACAATCGCTCAATACCTTGGTAACTTGCAGCAAAATCTATAGTTTTGTCTTTGCTGTCTGATTTTTTTTTTTTAATTTCAAGAAAAATCGACGATGCCTTGTTCTAGTTTCAGATTGCACAAGCCTGTATTTTCATATTATCTTCACAATCGTACATGAACAGGTATTCATCAAGATAACAATTTTATTACTATAAATGAGTTTATTTTTTTTTATTCATAATAATACATGTATAAAATAGTGTTTATATATACGATTATGGACTTAAAAGTAAAATGGTACTTTGACAATTACTTTATACAAATTTTATATCAAGAAAGTAATAGTAATCGTAACAAATAAAAAGAAAAAACAAAAAAAATCACGAGTTACTGTTAAAAGATTTGTCATGTTCACAACATAATACTATATTGTGTAGGAGAACACAATTTACATTACAATGTGTGATATTTCCTTTCGTTACGTTTTAGTACGCACACATTGGCATAAAACGCATGTACAAAGAATCGTTAACAATCTATCTCTTGAAACGCTTGTACTTCACAACATTTATTTTAGAGAGGCTTACTCGTGGATTAATGAAAATAATAAATTGTTGTGTTAAAAAAAAGAGAGCTGAGGCGCGCACGAGCGCAGATTTCCAGAAGAGCGCGCATCCGGCACATTGAATTCAATTCTATCTACAATTAATAATACGACCGATTTTACATCTATGTTAAAGTAAGGTGAAAAAATGCGTATGCGTGTGTAACGATGGAAAATTTCGAGAAAACTCACGCTCAAGGGAAAGGGAAATGATTCGTTTACAAAAGAATAATTTTACGTTTTCTAATGATATACATATATTTTTTTTCATAAAAAATAGAAATTAGTAATGTTAATAATAAGAATAATAACATTATGTCGTAATAGAAATAATAAATTATACGAGTTCTATTCGAAAAAGTAAATCAAACATTATAATCGTAATCTGCCTCAAATTGGCTAGCCCTACTTGTTTTACATACCACTAAGATCGAATCGCTAATATAGGAGCTACTTAAGTATTTTCTTATCATTCATCTTTGATTGTTGTTCGTATTCTTTTGCCCACTCAATACCGTCATTTCGATAAACTTCTTTTGCAATATCATTAATATATTATTACTATTTTTGTATCTTCCTGTTTATTTAATTTTTTTTGTTGTTTTGTAAAACTGTTTTCTCACAGCTTATCATTGAGCTTATACATGCTTGCTTACGTAGTTTTTTATTTTCTGTTTGCATTTGTAGACTGCTTTATATTTTATATCCAAGACACTAAAAATTTTGTTCGTTACTGTTTGTGTATTTAATTATATTTTATCATTTTAGTCTTGGATTAAGTATATGTATGTATGTGTATTATGTGTGTATGTATATATATACATATATACTAGTACATAAGTACGACACGCAGTTTCACTAAAAATATAACATTAGATAACACTGAGCATTATACTGGCTCAAGCACTCCAAGCCAAGTCTTTTGAAAACGTCAATCGCCGTCTACCCTTTGTTTTTTCTTTTTTTTACTTAAAAATTTTATTTTTCAATTTGTCTTTCGACTTGAAATGCGCCACTGGTGCTGTTAAAAAACTAATTAGTTCTTTTCTTTTTACTTCTTTCTTTATCTCTTTTCATTGGTTTGAAATACTGGTTCAGATATAGTCTGTATAAATCTTTATCAACTGGAACTCTTCAGAACAATGCTTTATAATATTATGGTTCACGGAAAGAGTGCTATATACATCTAGTAGTTTATTCTGGCTGATGGGGTTCTGTTAGTCAATTATTTGTTTTCTTCAACTACAATAAAAGATATAATATTGATAATAATAGCAATAGTAATAGGAAAATGAAACAAAACAAAAATGTATGTTTTGGTATGCATGCTGCTAATTTAAAGTTTACTTGACAATAAAATACTATATATTTATTATCAATTACTTAGTTCTACATTGACGAATGTAGTCACGATTAATATTATGCGAGTAACGCAGTATGATAAGCGTTTCAAGTTCAATAATATGATGGATGACATTTTTTTATGATAGTTATAAAAAATAAAATAAAATTAGTTTGTATAAAAAGTAATAGTTTTATTGGTGACAAAATAAAAAATAGTCAAACGCAGTTCTTAAAAAACATACATGCCTTACTACAAGTAACAAAGTAATCGCGGCAGTGTATAAAAAACAGTTGGCTATACAATAAATTGTTTATTATAATGGAGCGCTCTAAAGTACGTTCATTAATTCATATGGTGACTATATGTGTGTATTCCGCACTCTTTCCTACTCCTTCATCTTTTCCAGGCTGAACGTATTATCATTATTTTTCGTATATTCGTTTAATCAGTGTACTTTGCATTATTGCATTGATTATGGAAAAATATGGCTATGTAATGAACGAGGCTATTTTTCTACGTTTGTGTTAAAAGGGGCGACAGGGAGGTGTCGTCGACAATGACTTGTTTTGACAGTGTTTCAGTAGGCCACTGCAACTATTCTCATCCCTGATCTTTTCATAAGTTTAGTGAGAATCGGCAAAGGAAAGGCAGTGCGCCGTGATCGACAAAACGATCAAAACTCGGGAGGTACAAAATATTCTCGAGTAACATCAGTCCTCTAATACGACCTATACGTTTCTCTCCATAAGTTTGTCAACTGTTTATTCAAACATCTCTCCCGTAGCATCTTTTCAACTCTTCTCTCTGTTTTGTTTGTTTGTCTGTCTCTCTTCTCTCTCTTGCACTATATTACTTTATTATTTTAATGATTTTTCTTTATTTCTTTCTTTCTTTATTTGTTTCATCCTGCATTTTTGTACACTAAAATTAGATAAAAGCATCGGCATCACTTAGTTATCTTTGCGTTTCTCGTATATTCTTTATCATTACTATTTAATTAATTGTGATCGCATGTACGATACTTTAACCTCTGAAGCTTTATATTAATGGTAGCTTCTGAGTTTTTTTCAAGGCGAAAAAAATCATTAAGTTCTTTACTTTACATTGCAATATTTTGTATTATTTTTTCTAAAACTTTTTACTATTACAAAGAAATTTTTTTTAAATATCGACAAGTACACCGAAAAAATAGATTCAAACGAATTAATAAGTAATGAAGTAAAAGCAAATGAACCAATTTTTACATGAAGATTTTATCGTGATTTTTCGATGCTTTGTATTGCGCATCTTGTTAATGAAATAAAAAAACTTGTTTCGTATACACCAGGCTGCTTTGTACACGCGTTAAAAAAAATAGCAAAACGAGTTTTTTTTCCGAAAACACTTGATCTAAACTCTTCCTTTCTGGTTATACAGTTTGCTTTTCATGAAGTTTTTTCTTATTTTTCTACATGTATGTATGTACGTACGTATATGTTAACGCTTACACACACATACATACTCGCGTATATATCGCTACAAAAATATCTATGCTACAGAGGACAAGGAGAAGTCACGGTGAAAACAGAGGTTTAGTAGGATGTTCACTGTTTTTCGAAAGTTATTACAACTGATATAAGATTAAATAGGCACGGATCCCGAGTGTTTTTTAATCTTGTATGCAATGTCATTCATTATTTAAAAAAAAAAAAACGAAAAAAAATCATGTAAAAAATGAGTACATACACAAAATAAGAGTTGTCCATTGTGACAAAATGCGAGAGCCTCGAGTTGAACAGGAACTTGAGAACGTTGAATCGAAAAAAGCGACCCATAACAAGGGCGCGCGCATTGTACCCATGGACACACAAAAACGTTCACATATCTTACAAAATGATAATAAAATAATGGGTATTTAATAGTAAGGTAGACGCAGGCCGTTCAAAAACAACGTGCGCCGTGAAATCTTAAGTTTCAAACGCATTGATTATAATTACCGTTATCATCATTACAACCTATTTTTATTATTATTATTATTATTATTATTCATTCATCCATTAATATCATCATTAGTTTCAACATTATCATTTTGTCTCTTTTTTAATTCGATTCCTCACCTGCAGGTCACTAAACAAAAACCACAACAGAAGAAAAACCATACGAAGTTCCGGACGTGGACCTAATATTATTTAGGTTTTTCGTCATTGCAAACTCAGCACGAGGGAATCAAGTTCGCTTATCTGCATTTATTCATGCGCCTCTTTTTCAACGAGTGAATGTGCGGTTGAGTTTCGTCATATATGATCATGTTGCGAGATCTGAATGCGTGATTTACTTGTTACAATACGTGACGTTAATTAGCGCGAGTAAGAGAAATAAATAAAATACGTCTAAGAACATAAGAAAAAGTAGGAATAAATACGCACGTGTTACAAGAAGGTAATAATAATTGTTGAAACAAGGCTAATGGTAGTAATAATAATTATAATAGCAATAATACATTCATGATCGCGAGTATATATGAGTGGGCATACTTATTATGCATGAGTTATAAACGCATAAATGTGTAAAATGACGAAATCGGTATACATACAGGCGTACATGTGTGTTATTGTTCAAGTATAAAAAAAGAATACATAAGCATTAGCCTCTAAATCGATTCTAGAATTAGGGTGCGAGACACCCTGTAGTCAGCGTTGGCGACAGCCCCCGAAGCATCTTTATATGGTCTTAAATTATTGAGCATTGATTGCCTCGTGCTGCACGCAACTCGACGAATTTTCTTACACTTTGACCTCTTACTAATTATTAATTTTTTTTTTGTTTCGTACAATATTCAATATTATATACACGGCTTAGAGCTGCTCTAGACTTGTAAAACTATAAATCTCGGGGCTGAGAATTTCTAGTAGTTTATTGTGTCGAAAATTAGTCATGACTTTACTCAAGCGCGGTTTTTGTAATTATTTATTAATAGGAAGTGTAACGTACGCTTAAAAATAAGGCTTTAAAAAAATAAAGAGGATGATAAAGTGGACTCAAATAACTGTATGGTGAATAGTGACACAAGTTCAACATACAGTAATTATTGTAACATCGAAATAAAAATAGTAACAGAAATAAGATCATTAGCTTGAATCAAATTCATTTTGTTCGGTTGCAGATATAATAATAGCACATACATTGAAACGCATGAAATAGTCGCGAACCACTCTCTCATGGGTGGAAGATTAAAAATCGTCATCGGCGGTATAGGAAGTAAAAAGGGGAAGCGCGTCTTTGAAACAGCTCTAGTGTTGTAGACAACACAACTACATACTTGTTACTATATGTAAACAACTCTTTTGTTTCTCTCGCTCTTTTTTCTTGTTTTAGCAGCGAAATTTCCAAGAAATCTCCTTCTCTTTCATCGCAACACATCTGCTCTGAGACTCTTTAAAACTTACTACTGGAGTTGCTGTACACTACTGTAGACTGGTATTGAGACTCTCTGGCAGACGGAAATTCAACATGTGAAAAGGCGGTGACGCTGGACTGCCAGGTTGGCTCATACCGCCGGCTTGGCTAGAGCCACGGCCGCGTTTTCGCCTTTTGAGGATACCTTTGCGTGCCATATAGAACCGGATTGTGCTGATCGGGATGTTATACTTTTCCGAGGCTACCTGGAAGGTCATACCACGCGCGACCAGGTCCGAGGCTTGCTTTAATTCTGCTTCGGATCGTCGCTGTCGCCTTTGATAACCTATGTGATAATTGACTATTTGTACAAATTTGTATTGCAACTTAATGAAAAATCATGTTTATCAATATCAACTGGGTCAATCGGTTGACTCACATTACGAATCAGCTTACATAATATTAAAGAGTTTTAATCCATTAAATTTTAAATTTTGTTTCTAACGACTTTCATAAAAATAATTATTACTAAAATAAAATATACTAAACATTAAAAAAATCTCCACCAAAGCAGCGTCAATATGGTATTAAATTTTTTTTTCAAAGAAATTGAATGTTACCGAGATAAGAATTTGATAAATTATTAAACTATGCGATAACACTTTTATCTTTCAAGACAAAAAATTTTACGTTGCTTTAGTAATACATTAATATTCTACTACAGTGCCGATGAGCGTCAAGTAGGCAATATTAATCAGATAAAAATATAAAAATGTGACTTCTCAAATTTAGCGAGAAACGTATCTAGCTGCGTTAATCACTTTGTCGACAAAAATATACCGAGACATACCTTCTATAGCGGGAAATGGACTGCCTGGACCACAACTACCAGGTGGTACGGCAACAATGGAGTATTGCTTTTCTTGCTGAGCAAGCATTTGATGTTCATCAGGCTCCATCTTAACCAGACCCGGAGTTTCAGTAAGGGTCGCCTCACAAGCATTCAGTGCCTTTTCGAGATGGTGGAGAGCCTCACTGTGTTCCATATTCAAAAAATTGGTTGCACTAAGGGGGTTGTTGGCTGACGCAGCCGACTGGTCTTGGGATCCGCTAGTACCTGTGGGGGTAGCTGTTAGGGAAGGGGGTAGGCCGCTGGAGAGAACACTGGAGCTTAGATAGTCCGACTCAGAGCCGTCGTCGTTTGACTGGGCATCATCGCACTGAGGAAAGTCGGATCCACCAGCACCGATCGATGAGGTTGTCGATGAGGCACCGCCACTCATTCCCTTTGGTGGTGAGGGCTTGATTGGAGTCGAGTTACTGTTCATATGACCATCGGACACTCCATTGCTGTCTCGGCCCTGGGTTGATAGTCCACGCACCTGCATTGGCAGTGATATCAAAAAAATTATTTCAGACAAATTTTTTTAAGAGCAATAAGAATTGTTTTCTTATTTTAGTGTAAATGTGGGTTTGTCTGTTGCCTAAAGAGAATACAATTTTTCATATCAACTTATTTTCGTGGAAAACATTTCAACATTTAATGACCACACTATTCAAGACGCGCCACACAATCAGACATTTCTCAAGAATACGATTTGTTAAAATATTATTATTCCGCTTTTTTTTCTTTATCTAAATAAAATAAACATACATGTGTACTCGAATAACTTTGTAGATAAAAAATTTAATATGATACATGAGTGTGGCTTGTGTTCTCAATATTATCTGAAAAATTTTTCATTTTAAAAGATTTTTGTGGAACACAATTTTTTTAATGTTTTCTCTGCAAACTAAAATGCTTGACTTTTATCTAATATTCTCACTCAAGTTTTTCTAATATATGCGGACGAAAATATGAATAATTATTGTCGGAACACACATCGAAAGCATTATCAAGTCTTTCAATCGATCCAAAATGTGTTGTAAAACGGGAAAAACGGTGAAAATTCGTTGCTCGCAATAGCAAGAACACACAACAAATAAAATAACAAAGAAAAACAAAAAAGAGAGGGGAAAAAAAAAAAAAAAGAAAAAAAAAAAAAAAAAAAAAAAAAAAAAAAAAAAAAAAAAAAATACTACTTATTACCTGCAAAGCTTCTGCTGCCTGCATAAGTTTGGCCAGCTGCTGCTGCTCGACGTAGACCTCGCCTCGGTACATGAACTCAACAAGAGCCTGGAGCTCCCACATCCTCATGTCCCTGAGAAAGATGATGGGATGCTGGCAGGGGATCTCGAGGAGGAGGCGCTCGAGGTAATCGCTGCAGGCCGAGAGGACGACCTTGTGGCACTTGATGGAGCCACCGTCGCAGGCCAAGGTCACGTCGACAAACTGTTCGCTGCTCAGGAGCTTAGGGAAGGCGCTATGCATGTTAGACTGGTGCGAGTTCCACGAGACGCAAAATTGCTGCCGGTCGCCCAGTGGATAGGACGACTGCGACTGCTGCTGTTGGGCAGCCTGCACTGGGCCCGAGTCCATTATTTGCTCGTCCATGAACGAGTCTGGATTTAACTGTTGACAAAAGAATACAATTTATTCAATTTTTTCTTGGCACCCACAGATTAAAATTGAACAGTGCTTTATAAATGTTGTTGAGTAATAAAATTCACGTCAAGAATACAGAATTAATATTGTTTAACGAATATGAACTAAGGTTTTAACGTTGAAAAATACATTTTCACCAACAATTTCTTGATTACTTTGGTTGTTGAAAGAATAAATAGGACATTATCGATAGCAACAACCGATTTACGAATGCCGAGCGTATAAAAAAATATGCCGGAATTTCAGGAATATTGCTATTTGAATTTCGGGTAATCATACATTAATTATTTTCGAGGCAACTGCTAATGTAACATGTTACTACTCATCGGGTATTACGCGTTTTCATCCTCTGCGGTTAAAGAGAGCGAGTTGCTGAAAAATGTGAAATTTGAAGAATCTGTGCAGTCACTCGTTTTATAGAAATGTACAGGTGCAGTGCAAGTACGTGATACTATACTGAGCTAACTGAGCTTGATGTAAAAGCGCATCTTTGAATGAAAGTGATGTGAGCGTGTGATGAAATAATATGCAAGTATTTAAAGGAAAAAATATAAGAGAGTAGAAAATATTTGTTGGGTTGATAAGAGAAGGGATAGAAATAGTTGCGACAGAGTTAAAAACTAAGCAGTGCGAGCAACTGACGACGACACCCGGCAACGCCGACGAAAAATATATGAAAAGTATATACTTATACATGGGAAAAGGGAAGAGTGTACGACAAAAGATGGAGCGCGTCAAGTCTGTAACGGTCGATTCTAAAAATCTCGCCCGTCCACTTCCCTCCCTCTCTAAAACAAGCAGCAGCATAATAGATATACACTGCACGAATTGTGATGGTGGTGCCCTAGCTGGTGCCCGATGCGGTGGCGGTGCAGGTCTAAAAGTATATAGGTATATATACCAAGTATGCGCGTCGCTGTCGTCTTCGTCGTCGTTGAATCTCTATGACAAAAAATGCCATTCTGAGCCTCTGAACGTGCAGGGTGCACCATATACATATAGATGATATGGTGCAAGATACTTATTATATTATAGTCGCACGTCGGTGGTGGCTAAATTAACGAAGTATTAGGTATACTTGATAATAGGAGGAAGCAAAGGCAAAGGCGCATCACGAGGATGAGGTGCTGCAGGAGTACTAATCCTAAGAGAATATATATATATATATATATAAGCCAGGTGTATTACACAGATGTACAATCAACGCATGCCGTCAGCTCGGACTTTTTTCATGACTCTTTCATATTTATTCCTGTGCTCCTTTGGAAAATCACGCAGGCAAGATTCTTCTTTCTGTCTACAAACTAGATGTGTATAGCCCACACTATAAGATATCCATCTGAACATACAGCTTTCTTTTTCTCGTTTCATTTTCTTTCTCCTTTGGAGAAAAAATTAATTCACAACCGAGGCTGCCGATCACACGAGGGCAATGGTTTTTCGGACGCATTGATGACCGCGTGTGTGCAGCCGCACTTTGTTCGAAATAACGATGACTCCCGAGTACTTACAACGATATGACCCACAGATGTAAGTATTAAATATGTCGACAGCAAGAAACGCCCATAAAAAGTTAAATGTTTTTTCTTTTTCATAAACACAAGGATTTCCGGCGATGGAATGTTTTTGCGCTGCTGCTGCTGCTCTCCCGACTCGAGCGAGCCTTTTGAATGTTGACTTTGACTCGCCTGATTGACGTAGCTCGAATGGAACGAGTTTTTCAAACTTTTGAATACATCGCAACAACAACAAAAATGACAACGTTATTTGCTGCAGCCTCTTTTTTCGGAAATGCTGCGCCAGTATAGAGACGTACTTGCAGGCGGGTGTATCTACGATTTATCGTAATCTTCGTTTGCAACATAGGAAAAAAGAAAAGAAAAAGGAATTACTTTCCAAGTAACATCGACGCAGAATACTAAAGAGCGAGCGGGTGAGTATAGACTTGAATATTAAATTCAACTCGATTTCAATGGAGTAAGTGTAGAAGAGAGCGCGGTAAGTATATACACAAACAGGTAAGGCCGTTCCTTGAAAAAAAAAAAAAGTATTTTCCTTCTATTCCTAAAATCCCAGCAGTTAGTATCAGGCTGCTGGTCGGTTGCCGAATAATGGCCGTATCTTTGCTTCTAACGTTGGTTAAACTTTCTAAACTGGCATTCAACCGTCAAAAGCGGGCTCGTCGGCCTCCGTGCGTTCCCCTCAACTGTATTACAAATATATGCACATATATATGTATTTTTTATATTAAAGTGTACTAACCCCAAAGAGGTATGTACACTGACAAATATATTATATACACATCAAAAATAAACGATATAAAAAGAGAGAGTGAGTGAATGAACGAGAGAAGCGAAGGAAAGAATAAAAGAACTTCCGCGAAGGCTGGTGCACCACGGTATGCTCCTTTATCTCCCGCTCGTACGAAGCGGTGTGCATGTGTAGGCAAGTAAAAACTAAGTAATCTACATGTAATTTGTGCGCGCGTGGGTAAAAGGAGCATCAGCAGCACTCAGCATGACCCATTAAGTATAAGGCTAGCTCGAGCATCATAACAGCCTTGCTCCGATTTTCGAGGAAAACAAAGGAAACGGACAAAAATCCCGCCTACCGAAGGATGTTTTTTGCGCCCATTGTCGTGCATGCGTGGAGCGGGGGCGCGAATGAATGAGCATCATCGTCGTCGTCATCGCAAGCTAGCTCCCAGTTATACGTATATATGCTGCCCTAA
Organism: Copidosoma aretas; assembly: GCA_030522625.1. Taxonomy (NCBI): domain Eukaryota; kingdom Metazoa; phylum Arthropoda; class Insecta; order Hymenoptera; family Encyrtidae; genus Copidosoma; species Copidosoma aretas. Next base: position 10,716 of record JAPYYV010008838.1, on the reverse strand, counting down.
GCTTGCATCAAAGAAATAAATATAGACTGCTGGAGTAAACACTGATACCACACCAACGCGAAGGAGGAGCGGTGTAGAAGAGAAGGCGTAAAGTCGATCGGCCCTCTGCGTGCTGTACCAAACTAACCAACTATTAAACAACTAAATAACGAATTTTATAGCTAGCCAGGGGACGAAGGGGGGAAGGAGAGAAAGAGAGAGAGAGAGAGAGAGAGACACACGAGATCGATCGTTGGCACTGACAACTGAAAACGTCTTTTTACGCGACGAGGCGCAAGCGAGGACGCAAGAGTGGAAGTAAAACTGAGGAGAAAAATTATTACCAACACTTTTGTCAAGTATAAGTAAGTACTATAGGTGTCGTACAGAACTAAGGCTAAGTACGACTACGACGGATTTGTCAACTAGATAGGTTCGACTCATGCGCGCGCAGTCCATTCGATCATACAAACGTCAAATTATCCAGAAAGCGTATTTGATCGTTTTTTTTATTTTGGAGTCGAGCCAAGCCGGACTAAACCACAATTTAGCGGTTGCGAACGAATTTTACTAATACGTTGGGCTAACCAGCGCAAAGATTATACCATTTTTTCAAGTTTTTTGTTTATTATCGCGTGCGCGTGCGATTATTACGTCAACCGCCATCGAGGGCTGTCGGCTGGTTTGTCGTAAACGCAGATACTCATCAAGTATGTGCCCTATAGATATAGGGGGCAGTAAGTAAAACCTTGTCATAAGTTTCGCCACCGAGTGAGGATCAAAAGTAGTGTACTAGACTATAGTGAATCGAGCTCGCGAGGACCTATAAGTCGGAGATCACGATCTTTCTTTTTGCATGCTGTATTGGCGATTCATGTAATATAGGTAGGCACAACTATAGATATAACTATTGACACATTGAATGAATAAGCACCACCGATAGGGATTTACATTTACAGTCAGCATACTCAATTATCGCGCTGCACTTGCAGGCCGTGCCGCAAGTATACAAATTTATAACTATTGCTCCAAAAAATCTCCGCTCGCTCGCTTGTCGTCGTGCATTTATAGTATACTGTAAGGTATACATGTCAGTATATATATATATATATATATATATATACACATATACATATACATGGTATGCCAATGTTATTATACCTATATACTCGTGATACTTACATATACACATATCCCTGGATCCCTCCCTCGCACGGATCTCGCTTCAGAGCCGCCTCAGCCGCCTTCCCGCCGGCAGCTGGAGGGACGAGGGAGAGAAAGAAAGACGGAAACTCTCTGAGAGCAATATGGCGCTTTGCGCACTTGATATATATATATATGTATAATATTCTCGCTCTTTCTTCCTCCCTCTCGAGCTCAGCATACATTTATATATATATATAATTTTATAGCAGAGCTTAGCACACCACACCAGCGGCCGTATGCATTGTATATACCAACCACGCCGCTGTATTTATGTACACCCACACGCACACACACACGCTTAAGTACACATTTCGGAGTCACAGGCTGTCACACAGCCGTTGTCGCGCCACCACCCCCACCACCACCACCACCACCACCCCATAAACTGTACGCACGGCGGTACGGCTTTTCTGCTACATAGCAGTCGTCTGCATGCACAACATGTAGTATATAGGGTACACGCGTACATGAAATTCGCTCGCTATAATATTGTTTCGCTACCGTATATTTACTTACGCGCACATGTATATAAATACACATAAGTAAACGATCAGCCCAACAGTCAGCCTTCCCTTTTATTTTAAAGCGCGCGCACACACACATACGCAGATAGATGGTGATTGATAGAAAGAGAAAAAGACGGACGGACACATGGACGGAGTAGATATTTTATAAATAATATACTTATGTGTGTGTTTTATATGCTCAGACGATTTTTCCGTCACCGTTTCACTCGCCCCGACTGCAGCTGCAGTACTTACTTACAAGTATACGAGAGAGCAAAGGGAAAAATAAGTTCTCCTTCATATATAAGTATATACATGTAATAAACGCACCACCTATGGCATACGCGTTGTTAAAGAGATGCATTTATAAAGAAATCTTTATATATCCCCTTTCACTCATCGGACTTCTCTGCAGCTCCGACTCTCTTTTCCTCATCCATAAACTTACTCATCTTCCCTCTTATTCTGGAGCCCAGACTCCTCTCTTTCTACGCTACCATGATTCTTATATACTCTCCTAGCTCCGAGAGCTCCCTCCCTCTCGCCCTCCTTCTTGCCATGCGTGCACAGCGCAGCAGCTTCAAGACTCGACAAAGAAATCGATTCCGTGCGTCAAATTTGCCCCGATATATGCTCATGCAGCGAGAACCGAAGGAGAAGAGAGCATGCAGTGAGCACAAGACTGCGAACACATGCGTACTTACTTCTACTTATTACGGTATTACTTTTGATGCATGTGCTTGATCCGCGCGACACCCGCAAGTGTATAATATATTACGCGCGCGCGCACACTCTTGTTGTAATAGAATATCATGTATAATATTATACATAAGTACGTATATTCTACGTATCTATTATCATTGACAGGTCAAACGCTATTCGCTGTGAATCGTACACATTTTACAGTAAAAAAGAAAAAGAAATACACGCTAAAAAGCTGATACAAGAAAGTACGAGCGACGGTTTCTTTCCTGATGCCTCCATTTTATTTGTTATTCCATTCCGTCTCCCCTTCGTTGCTTCGTTCGTTCGTGCTAGGGCAATCAAAAAAACCAACGCACACACCAGCAGCGGCAACGTTCTCTGTGTTAATCTTTGTTTCTAATGCTTTGCCTGTAACGGTGTTTCTCTCCAAGAGTCCAAAGTGACGCGAGTGTGTGTGTGTGTGTGTGTGTGTTTTGTCTAAGTAGGTATATATCATCTGTATAGTGATAGATGTATTGAGGAGTGAAAGAAACAAACATAACGGTATTAAAAAATAAAACGTACGAATGGTAGGTATAGTACCTATAAGTATAAGTACACACATATTTATATTTATCAGTATAGTACATCACGTTGGCTTGGCTCTTGTATGTTATGGGCTGATATTATATGAAGCTCTGTGCTGATGCCATCAGGCTTGTAAGATGGTTGTTAGTTCATGCGGTTTAACCAAATCATTCCCTACGCGCGCGCTTTTATCATCTCTTATTCCCTTGTCAATGAAAATTTCCCGAAAATTATCGTAACGCGTCTAAGTACAAGCTCGAGTGCTCTTACCCTCCACTTTCGTATTCGTTTATCCATAGACTTTCTCCTATGTATTATTATACTGTATATGGAGTCCACCTTTGCATTACTTATTTACACCGGTAGATCTTCTTCCCTCTCTCTCTCTCTCTCCCTCTCAATCCCTCTGTTTTACACATATACGTATATAGATATATATTTCCTTTGATCGCCCCTCTTTTGCCTTTGCTCCTCTGATGTATATATATGTATATGTTTCTCCTCTTGGTATTATTCAACAAAAAGAGGGGAGAAGAAGAAGCAGAGGACGCCGGTAATGGTGGAAAAAGGGAAGGAACAGAGTGAGAAACTATCGGCAAAAAATAAATAAAAAATGGGGGAAAGTTAAAACTAAGGGATTTTTGAGTTGGTGGAGTGTATAGGCAGAAAAAAAAAAAGAGCGATTGAGGCAAAAACCAGATGCCGCGCGGATTGTTCGATCCGGAAAAATCACGTGTTTTGGCGGCGTTCACCGAATCACCGCGTGTGCGTGCCGCTCTTTCTAATCCAGGAAACTTGGGATTTTTCGGAATAAAATTATTGGTACGGGTTCCCGAGGACGATAAATAGTAAAAAATCGAAATTGATTCAAACACCTGATAATGGTTGCCTCATATCGAGAAAGGAATTCAGAAAACCTACCCGCACGTGGATAATATCTGGACAAAAATTTCAGGGAAAAACCACTCTGGGAAATCTAAGCCTATGCAATCGTTATTTCCTATATGAATTAAAATGTAAGGTCTGCTGTTCAATCTCGCTCGCGCTCATCACATGATACTTGTATCCTCTTCATAGTGACAGTGGGATACCCTATATACACACATGCAATACATTTGTAGGAGGTTCGACATTTAAATTCAAAAACATTAAACTGCATGGATCTTAGCCAGATTATTTTTTTTTTTAATCATTCGTATAAATTTTGTCCAAAACTTAGTCAACACGAAGTTTTTGTTTTATTTTTGACTTGAAAAATCACTATTAGCTATTTAGCAAAATTGACGAAGTCCGCAGAAACCCGTGTTGAGAATTTTCTCCCAAAACATGTTTTTGATGCTAATTCGCCCGAACCATTTCCTTTCTTTTTGCAACATGCTAATAGAGTGAGAGGGAGCGACGAAACGGCTATGAAACAGCGTACACGAGGAACCCAATTGACATAGTACCTACCGATCGGATAAATTTATAATTTTTATACATAGTGTGTAAAATTCTCAACCACTGCACGCACGAACGTACTTCTACACTTACAGCTACTTATCACTAGAAGAATGCGAAGGGCCGAAATTTTGCTGGCCAATTTTTTTTTCATGCTATGCGTGAAACTAGTCGATTGCTCTATATTACAATAAATCAATGTAATTGGTGCGAGTAAAACTTGTTCAGTCAGGGTCAAGGACAGATAAGTGATTGGAAGAAAAAAAAAAAACAGCAAGAGGACCATCGAATTTCAAGTAAGTTATGGGAACATGAACGAGAAGATGCCGCTGCCTGCACCACAACTCTCAGAGTGTGTGAGCCATAGAGATAAGTATTATAAAAGAGTGAAAAACAACGTATATATCTTGCAGAGGAACCATGAAAAAGGGGTGCAGAGGGGAATGGATCTGATCTCGAGAAGAAGACATGACGCCGTGGCTATACCTACTGCCGTCGAAGAGAAGAGCGACTGCGCTAGCTCGCGGGCTCAGGCGGGCTCAGGCGGCCTCAGGCATACATGTACACACACAGACTGCACGAGATGAGGGGCCATCACCCCCCGGCACTCACATGTTCTCGCGCACCATTATATGCGTGTACACTATATATGTCCGCATGGTGTACGTAGTACGTACGTATAATGACACATGTAGACATTTTCTGGTGTGTAACACCAAGTATATGTAAGTATACGCTAAAAAGAGAGAGATGAAATACGAAATAAGTACGCGCAGGGCCATGGCACGCACATTTTGCGTGCGCTGCTCGTTCTGTTCTTTCCCTAATTGCTAGCCATCCTTTTTTTCTCGCACTGTTTCCCAAACTGTTCCTTGGATTTAGCGTGTGCCACGCGCGCCTATGCTCTCTCGCTCCGAACTCGCGAGCTAAGCCAAATATATATATATATATATATATATATATATATATATATATATACAGTTGAATACTACACCAGCGAGATGAAAGAGACGAACTGACAAGATGCTCTATCTACTCAAGTATCGAAAGCTGAAAGCATCTCGGGTAACTGGTGCACACCACCCGGGTAACAAATGAATGAAATACTAAGAACTGATGCAGTCAGCTAGATTGAGCAATTACCCAGGGCAAGGGCCCTCAACTTCGTCGGCTGCACGGAAACAAACACGATATTCGGAAATTTTGGAGTATCTACAGCAATCATGAATCCTAATAAGGCTCAAGCGTCCAACAACAAGCTAGGGAAAATATTGTGCTAACCGATAAAGTACGTCACGTTTACAGAGCTTCTGGTGGGTACTTACAGAATCCAGCTTGCCGGCTGGACTATCGTTCTTCTGATGGGGATGCAAGAACTGGGAGAGTCTCCTCTCCTGCAGCACGACGTGGTGATCGTTGGCTCTTAGTCCTTGGAGACACAAAACGGAGTACAACACACTCGACGTCGTCGTCGACTTTTTCTCTAGTGACGGCAAAAACACGCACTATTAGGTACAAACGTCGCCGAGTTCGCGGCCAAGAGGAAGATGTCTTTTCTCTCGCTCCGCGCGTGGAGGCTTCTCTTTTGATATACTATATACACAAGAAGCCGCTGCCGCCATCCGAACGCGCGAACGAGAAAATCTGCGGGGACGAAAAAAAAAAAACACGAAAAAATTAAGAGAAAAACAAATAAAAAAAAAAAAAAAAAAACTAGAAAACTCCAAGTTCTCGTGCAGTGTACAAAGTGTACCTACACGGTAGCACGCACGCTATACACTGCCGGCCAGGTACAGTGAGAATGTGGGGCCTGTGGGGCTATACGCTATATAGTTATGCTAGGGGGAGTTTTTGGTTCGTATACTCTTCTCTCCTCTCTTTATTCGAGGAGTACCTAACTACCTACAGACATTGCGGTCGAGGACTGTACCGACTGCACTACCGACATCGAATGAACAAGGAAGCCCGGAAAGAGAGGGAGAGGAGACAAAAACACACAACGCGCACACATCGGACTACCTTATACCTAACTATCGGAGATACCGGATTACCTGAGGGCTGAGAGTACCGTGTAGCGTGTATACCGGACCGAAGAGGACGGCAGCAGAGCAATTAATTAAAACGACACGGATGTTGCTCTCTGTTCAATCTTTCTATTATACTTGTGCATTTTCTCTCTCTTTTTCTTTATTTTACCTATACGTCTAAGTATAATACATGCTATTCGTTCAAAACGTGGTACAACACATGCAGACCTTTATCTGTTTTCTCACGGCCAACACCAAATACCAAAAGCCTTGTCTTAACTAAGTACCGAATCAATTGTTTCAACTGTACCTATAATTATACTTGAGTCACTTGAGTCACTTGAGTGTCTTGACGAAAATGATGCGATACAATTTATAAGCATGCAAGAACTCTTCTTGAGTATATTATTACTTATTACTTATAAGTATAGACGCAGAAAGACGACTCTCGATAGTCTCGATCGTGGTGCCGCTGTCCCTTCCCTCCCCCAGTGATGGATTATGGCGGTCGGCGCATGCGCTCCTTTTTAATTTTTATACTTTTTTTCCGAATTTGTTCGTTACAATCGTTATATACCCAGAGATGGTAATGGTATCATGTAACTTCTGAGAATGTCTGAATGTGTTTTCGACCGATTTTCGTCAACTGTACATGCGCAGAAGCCAAAATCAGTCGAAAAAACATTCTTAAAAGTTAGGTGATACCAGTACCACCCTACGCCATCCAACTTTCATCTTGAAAATGTCTTACGGTGTATCTAAGAGAATATTGGTTTGTTATACCATAGGCAAAAATAGTTACGCAATACCACCTCAGAGGAGTTAGCGGTTAGCCGGTTAGGGGCCGTACTGTGTAACTTTTTAAGCTTCGACTTGTGTATCTGGACAAGAAAGTTTTTATCTTCAAGACGCCATAAGATGCTTTTAAGATGAAAATTGCTTTGTCCGTACTGTGTAACTTTTCTTTCTTCGATATTTATATCTGGACAAACCAATTTTCATCTTAAAAGCATCTTATGGCGTCTTAAAGATAAGAATTTTCTTGTCCAGATACACATGTCGAAGCTGAAAAAAGTTACACAGAACCACTCCTGGGGTGGTAGTTGGTAGTACGTAACTTTTTCAGCTTCGACAACAAGATCTGGGCAAACACATTTTCGTCTTAAAGACACCTACCACGGTTAAGAAGACGAAAATTGGTTCGTCCAGATCCTTCGGTCGTAGCTGAAAAAGTTACGTACTACCACCCCAGGGGGCAGGGGCCTAACCTAATACACAAAATTTGTGCTTAGCACGTTGCTTAGGCTGTGTTCCGCAAACGCTGCCAGCAGTAAGCCAGTGAGATGTCATGTGAGTGCAAAAGAGATACCATTCATGCTGCTCTCTAGCACTCACATAGTCACATGGACTTACTGCTGGCAGCGTTTGCGGAACACATCAGCCTTAGCACTTTAGCAGTTAAGCATGGTCGATATTTTTAGTTTATGTAGTAGTTGATCAGTTAGTGTCGGTAAGATGGTAGCACAATGCTAACATATTGTTCTCATAATGCTCCTATCTTACCGACACTAACTGCGTAACTATACTACATAAATGAAAAACATTGACTACCCTAAGCTGCCAAGCAATGCGCTAAGAAGCTGACAAATTTTGTGAATTAGGCCCCAGAGATAACTGAGAGTATAATATAGATCTCGTATGTATAATACAGGATGTTTTCCAGTATTGCTACTATCGCTCTCCAACAACTTACTGACAACTTAAACATAACATAAGATATCGTAAGACATTATTACGTCGCCAGTAAGTTGTCGGAAAACGGTACTGGAGCACAGCCCAGTATATTAACAATCATAAAAACAATATATTTGTCCATATTTTAACAATTATTTTAAAGATATATGTATCTCACAAAATGCGGTGTTTTACAAAAAATAACTTCCCTACTCGCAATTACTATTACACTGATTGTTAAATATTGCTGAACTGAAAGTTGCAATTTTGAACTTGCAGATAACAACTTCAGATAAACTGGCTGTGTGTCAATTCAATGTTGTTATTTATTCGCGCATTATGAGCCTCAAGTTTCTTCATCGATTATTTAGTTTTTTAGTAAATTTCTGTCGACATTTTTGAAATACATTATACAAATAGGTTTAAAATCTGACAAGATCTTGAACAAAAATTTCTTCTTGTTAACATATGGGAGCGTTCGGATTCTATCGTTCGTTACTTGGATCGTTCGTTAACGGCAATTAAAAATGATTTGTGTTTATAACTTATTCGTTTACAAAAGCACATTAGTTTTATCTAAACAATACTTACAAACTAAATAATTTCTCATTGATCGGTTTTTTTTTTCCAATTTCACTGCACGCAACGAACGATGGAAATCGATCGCGCCCATGTGTTAATAAATTCAAAGAAGACATTGCGCACTCGTTTCAGGATCTTTGCCGCATTCACATTAGTCACAATTGACAATGTCAAGTTAGGAAAATAAATTTTTTGATTGCACATTTATGGAAGTTAGCCCCGGATCGTTCCGTAAAAAATTTGGATTTCAAATGCAACTGGTGACATCTAGAATGCGCGTGGAAACGCTATTATAAATGCGCTGAAATTAAACGCTTTTCTTCCACATCTCTCTCTCATCTCCCTCCTTTACAATTTTTTGCCAAAGGGCGCGCCAAATTTAAATCTCCCTTACGGGTAGTGGCCGTAGTGGGGAATGAGCAGATTAAAGAGTTCGACTCGACGACAGCTCGTATGAAATTATACATACGCCTCTAAATTGTTGCTCTTTTACTTCTACGAAAATGTTATGGTTCAAATTCTTTCAACCAGTTCTTATTCGTTCAGTTGCAATTTTGCAGACTTTAATAAGCGTTTTATCTGTGCTGACCTCCCAACCACACTTTCCAGGACAACAATTCAGTTTAACGTCAATAAAAGGGCGTTGCCCAGGCTGGTACAAACTTTCACGAATCCGATGAACGTTCTTCTTTTGACAAGTGTGTGCAAACGCATATACAAGGTGATAAAAATTTATGAAAATTTCCAAGCAGCTGAATGCATAAGAGCTAGAAAACAATCCGATAAATTTCATCTTTATCATTAGAACGTGCTGCGTCACTATTTGTGGCTACACTATATGTATATAATGTGTATATACAGCTAATAAATAATGCGACACGACGAAACTAATGAAAAAAGTCGGTCTATAGCCAGAATAATCATACAATAGACCGATGTTGACGAGGACAGCTACAGCCGGCATTGCGTAAAAAAAGAAAAAAAAGAAAAGCTTGTTCAATAAGACACTTGTGTTAAATTAATACAGGAGAGCATAAATTAACGCAATTAGTAATAACGAAAAAACAGAGGTTGTACGAACCTGCTGAGCGAAGATATCGTTGTAAGTATAACGTTTGTAAGTGTTGACGGAGCGAAGCGAATCAGCATTAGTTATAGCAGTCAAAAGCTTGAAAAGTTAATATAGCCGTGCTCAATGCTGTGCAGTGTGCAGGGCACTTGACTATCATTAACAATCTCGAAATGGCATCGTTGTTGATTCGAGATAAGTATTTTCTTATTCTTTATTTTTTCTTTTTTGTTCACTCTATACACTTATACGTGAACGACTTGAAGCTCATTGGGATGGGGGAGCACTGAGCAGCAAAAGACAAAAAGATAGAAAGAGACGAACCAAGGAGAAGGCACGCTCTTGAAAAGCTTCCGTCGTTCCCTCCAATCTGATCCGACAGCAGCGACTTGACAATCAGTAGATTACACTCATAGATCGCAAGGGGGTAAGTATAAGTATTACCGATTTTCTCCAAGACTCGAGGAGGAAAAAGAGGTGTGATGGGATACAGGAATCCGGACTGGCTGCAGAAAAGCGTGTCAGCCATCAAGAGAACGCACGATGGGCTAGATTATATACTTACTTAGGAACAACTAGGTATAACTATTTTACACGAAAATACATACACAAAAGCGCGAGTGAGGGAGAGCCGCGGCAGCATATATTAGGGGATGGCGACTGACGACTTTGAACCGATTTGAGGGCGCCAAGAAGAAGACATGACTCCAGCCAATCGGAGCGTGTAGAATGTTGTAATAAGCGCTCTGATTGGCTGGAGTCTTGCCTCCCTGGCGCCCTCTTATCGGTTTAAAGTCGTCAGTCGCCATCCCCGTACAGTCCCGATCAGAAATAGACCCTAAGGGGAATCTAAGGACCATCATGGTAGCCATGAAGTCATTATATGGCTAATGTATGTCGC
>JAPYYV010008837.1:0-12691 GCA_030522625.1 Copidosoma aretas | reverse complement strand
TTGCCTTCCTCGATGTTTTCCCTCGCTTCGCTCGGGCAAACAACTTCGAGGAAGGCAGGAATACGTCCCTAGCACCAGGGTGGTAATATACTATTACGCGTGTTTTGACGACCGTCGGAGAATTTGATGATGCATCGTGAGGAGATTGACAATTTTCAGATCTTATCGAATTGCAACTTTCAGCCTCTCCCGTTCCACTCTAGGATGTGAGATTGCACGAGTTCTATATAGCGCAAACAAGTAGCTCAATTTCGAATTCTTTCTAATTTACATTCTTCATATAATATCGTTATTTATTTTTGGATATGAATTTCTTTATGAAACTTTTTTTTACATTAAATTTTTTTTTGAGCATACTTTGAATTATTGCGGCATATTTTCCTTTATAAAAAGAAATATATATTTATATCTTGTAAAAAAAAACAAATATTTATCGATACATTGTCGTTCAAAGATTCGAAAGTGTATGTATGCATGTTGAAGAAAATCAATGTAAAATGCGAACAAAATATTGAGTTGGTGGGTTAATGGATCGAAGGAGGCACGATAAAGTACAGCCTCTCTGTCTCGTGATTGACAATCGTTTTCAAACATGGTCCATTGAAGAAGTCATGATAAACTATCAACATCGAAAGTTGGGTATTCTATACTGTTTGCTCCGGCATGCAGATCGCGTCTTGAATGAACGATTGTAGTCTTGTGCATGAATTGATCGGTTTGTTCCTGTATTAATACGGCAAAGTATCAAAATGACATCAGCAGCAGTAGCCCCGATTGGATAACGATCGAAATAAAATCAACTTTCTTCGTGAGCTCGTCAAAAACGCGACTCCGTGCCACCACTCGAACCGTCCTCTCTCTTTCGGTCTCCCAGAGCACTCGTCGTATACGCTCCCGGGAATTCCGCGGGATCGTTTTGTAGACCAGCGCGGCTCTGGCCATCGGAAGTCCTACAGCCTCTTTTTTTGCCCTCCTCCGTGTCCCTCTTTCTCTTTTCTCCGGCACAGGATTGTAACAACGGTACCGTGAGTGCACACGAGGCTCGATTTGTCGTGAAGGCTCGAGATCGGTATTACACATACGACGACGTCGAAGCGCGTGCGCGCCTTTTGAGAAGAGACTGCTGTACCGCTGCTATACCTTTACGGCTGTCATGTACGGTATTTCGTGAAAGTTACCGATGTGGAGTACACTTACATCAGTACGTAACAATGGACAATGCGATTTATGCGATTCGGTCTGATTAGATACCGCTCCGTTTGGAAAATAATCGGCCGGTTAATTAACGTTTCTGTTTTCGATACGCTTCTCTTTTTACGAACAATTAGAAGCCATTTCGCGGGACAATATAATCGTGCGACCGCGTGCGGTGGGCGGTATGTGTACTCAACGATTGCCACGGTTTGACGATGAAAAGGAAAAAAAAAAAAAAAAGAATCATTCTCGCGTTCTCCGTTATTGTCGTGAGAACGCGTTCGAAGACATAATAGTCGTACATTGGAGATAAATTGGCTCTATGCAAAGAAAAAACTTCCCCAGGTATGTACCGTTGTCGAGTGAATGTTCAATTATATTTTCTTTTCTCTGGGCAGGAATCCGTCGGGCATTGAGGAGTACTTGTGTACTATACGTTCTTATAGAAAGAAAACCTCGTTTTCTTTTGTAATAATTTACTCAGAGAGGCGTGAGCCATCTAAATGGTAATTTTCTCGTTTACAGTTTACAACGGACTGTCATAGAGCAGAGAGCATTTTCGTTCGTGCCTACAGAAGTATTTGACTGATGCATGTATCGGGTCCAGAATTACTCTTCTATTTTGAGCAGGGAATATTTTGCGTACACACAAAGAAAAATAGTTTGGTAATAGCATGTATATGAGAAAATAGTGAGAGAAGGAGAGAGACAGGGAGGAAGCCCAATGTGAAAAAAGCGAGTTCCATATATACATATATATATCATACGATGAAACAAGAAAAGCAGGAGGAGGATGCAAGCTCCGGGCATGGGAAAGGACAAATTACAAGCGTGATTCGCGAAATTGCACCGACGATTCCATCCGGTCACGTAGGAATACCTGCAGACGCACGCGACGGTCACAACTATTACTGTCCGCGCCACTTGCCACATGCCTTTATTATTTTTACAGATGACCCAGCCCAGGTTTCGCATGAGTGAACACTTTCACCGGTCCGTTAACAGCAACTGTACATGCGCTTTTGTGGAGGGACAGAGAGGAAAAATCGGTTGCATGGCCTTTTGGGAATCCCGGCGCCTCGGGTGCTCGTTCGTCTATAAATGGGTCTTTGTGATAAAAATAGATAAGACCGATAGTGGTGGAATACAATGAGTGACGAATTTCTATGAGTAAATATTGACGACCGAAAATAAAGTGTGTTAGAATGGCACACGAACAAAAATTTTGAGATAGTAAATATATAATTTTTTCGTAAACATTTGTAATTTCGTCGCTGATTCAAATTAGTTTTTAAATCTGTATTTTCCAATCTAGTTACTTTGATAGTTGAAAATATTGATGATTGTTTAAAGCGTTATTCATATGCGAAAACAGCTCTACGTTTGACAAAAAAATATTTGTCATTTTTCAAAAACTCTTTCTACTCATTCAATATTTTCAAATAAACTCTTTGATATCAAATGTTTTTGAAAAAGAATAGTTGAATTAAAATGATGAAAGTCAAAAAGAATATTAATATTAATCTATTGGATATGTCAGGTGAATTAATTATTGAAACATATTTGACACATATTTTTTCTTTTTTTATACAAACATAAGCTGATAAAGACAGAGCGCGTAAAAATTTGGGAGTGGAGGCGAGTATAGAGCGTCATTCGTGAAAAACAATTTATAAGTTTATGACGTCACTTCGTTACTCGAGCAACTTCAACGCGCTCCATCTTCGGCAGCGGTTGTTTGTGCGAAAAAAGGCAAAATAAGCAATCATTATTAAAAATCTACTTGACAGACTTAAATGAATTGAAAAAATTTTTGCAATCTTTCGTATTGATACCATCCAGGATTTGACACAATAAAAAATAATCGTAGATAATAATGATATTTATAACCTTTTTCTTTTTACATTATAGTCACATTGAATTACTGCATTACGATCTTTTCCTATCTCATGAGGATATGCAGCACGTATCTCGAACCGATTTTTCCTTAAATTACAAGACCCAGTCTCTGCCAACTCAAATACCACTACGACAATGCAATGTCATCGTATCATCCTAAATACGGTACATAAGGATTCTCCAACAAGTACATTTTTTTTTCATCAGTGTAAAATAATATGACTAATAGTTTAAATACGCAAGTTACATCGAACCAACAATTTATAAAAAAAAAAAAAAAAACACGCTACGACAGATTTATATTTACGCATGAGAAATACACTCTGACGCCGAGGAAGTAGGGAGGAGCACTTGAACAAACAAGAAACCGAAGAAACCCGAAAACAGCAATCAAGCCGTGCGCGGCACGCGCAGCTGTTCAAAAATCATCGATTAGCCCGACCCGGTTGACAAACGCAGACATCGCATGGCCGAAAAAAATAGCGGCCGGCGCGGAACAAGAGTAAAAACGACCGGGGGGCAGCCGAGCGGGGAAAGTTGGCGCGAGCTCGGCAACATCCGGTATGTACAGTAGCGAACGAGGAAGACGGAGCAGCAGCAGCAGCAGCAGCAGCCTCGAAAACACAGTCGGGTGCTCCTGGGAGCGCGGAAATCGCCGGTTCTTCGATTTTTTGCGCACCGGCAGCGGAAACCGCGTTCAGGGATTCGAAGCTCTGCGAGATGAATGCGCGGGTAATAATGGAGAGTAGGTATAACAGATGTCTTTCCGCCCAAGCTGGCTGATTATTCCTCGGCCGGTGGGAGGTGAACGACATCGGTTATTCTATACTACTGGGTGTCTTTTTTTTTTTTTTTTTTTCTTTTTTTTCAACCGAATCACGAGGTTTCGGTGCGTTGATCGGAAAGTTGGCTGGATTATATGGAAATTCGAAAGATTTTTTTTTCAACGCTCCGGTGGGTGCGTTGGTTTTTTCAGCTTATCTAGTCCAAGAGCCGCGTTATTTGCCGAGATAAGTGGGTTTTCCTAATACTCTGTATCAAGTCTGTTTAACGATCGAGTTTGCAAGGCGGTAATAATTTTGCAATTACGCGTGTTTCGCGTATGCATAAATTGCTCGTTGGAAAAGGCGATCGTTGATTTTTCCAATTTTCATCTCAAACAGTTGGTAAATATGTGTTTGTAACGGAACAATGCTATTACAATTGAATACAAATGGCATAGTACGTTGTAGAGGATTTTAAAATTACTCGCTCGTAAAATAAAATATATCGTTCAGCATATTATCGCTAACTAATACTTAACTCACAGAATCACAACGTAACGATCGCATCTCGTAATAATTAATAAAACCAGAGCAAAGCCATTAACGACACAACTATACGCAAATCAAACGACCAAGAACACGTTGTCCCGAGGCAATGGTACCTATAATATAGCAATAATTAATGTGTCTGCAATTATAGAAAAACTTATGCAACTAAAAGAGACAAGATGAATAAACGACAGGTCTCACGGGAAATCGAATCAAAGTCTCTGAATTGACTAGCCGTACATTGAGAAAATCAAGCCCCGTAAGAGCCTTCTATTAAATAAATAAAAGAGCCTTCCAGCGTTATTCCATCATCGCAACGAAAAACTCATTGCACACGGAGCGACACGAATCCACGTAATAATATACATCATAAGCCGCGTCGTTACATAAAAATCCTAGCGGCAGAAAACAGCAACAACAACAGCAACAACAACAACAACAACAACAACTTTATAGTACGGTAAGAAATAAAAAGTCGGAGGCAGTGATAGATATTATATATATACCCCGCAGTGTGCGACAGCATCAACGACACGACATCAGCCTCCCAGACCCCAAGTTGCCCAAGCCACTGCACAGTGGCTACACGTCGCAGTAGGCACTTTCAAAAGATTGCGAGACTTTCCGCGTCTTCGGCTCCTACCCATCTTTTTTTCATTTATTTCCTCGCTCAACAGCGCTGAACCCAAGAACCAGCTGTACAGCGCGCTTTCATTCACAAGTACTTTCGTCGCCTGCACCTCCGTACGTATACGGATACCCCCATGCACCAACGTTGCTCGGAATGCACTCGGCAGCGTATATTAAGTATGCTGCACCAGCTCGAGGTGTGCAGGATGTAATGTGTATACAGCACACACGGAGCATTATATACGCGCGCCCAATGCCATCGGCCGGAGTGAGAGGCGCGCGTAACAAAAAAACACCTCTCGCTCGCGCCGCAGTTGCAACGCGCCGAGGAGAAAAGAGAAGGCTACTTGCGGTGCCGAGATGAAAAAAAAAAACAAAAAACAAAAAACAAAAAAAAGGTGGCCCAAAAAACAACGACCGCCCATCGCCCACTCGGCGGACGGTGCGCGCACACAGAGGTGTCCAATATCGCGGGGACAAGCGTAAAATGGGTTAATTACCAAGGATTCGTCCCCATTGTCAGCGCTCATGTCCCAGATGAGGCCGGCCGCCGGGACGAGGCTCCCGATCGGGTGTCCGGCTCAGTGGTTGGCGCCCATCGTGCCCCGCGGTCTCGTAGTCCTCCCCGTCCCGTGTCCGCGTCATTCCTGCTCCCCTCGGCTGCTATACGTACACCTACGTTGTTGGCATTGTCATCGGCATCCTTGCCATCTTCCTCATCGCCGGCTCGGGCCTCTGGTCGAAGCACCTGTCGCTCCTGCGCGCGGCATCGCGCGGCCGCGTATACTATTGTTATATATAATACACACGTCCTGCTAGTGTATTGTACAGTATGCGGACGTATCACGGGTGTGTTGAACGCGCACTCGCGCACGCACACGCGCACTGTGTGATGTTGCGTTGAATATACCTGTGCGCGCCTATTCAGGAGACGAGCTGCTCCGATCTGCCGTTTCGGAGCTGAGCCTCCCGATGGGAGCGCGCACGGGTATTTGGTTGGAAGACAAAAAAATGAATGAAAAAAGGAACCGATCGCCCTTTGAAACGCGACGCGCGCGGGTGATGAAAAAAATTCTTGTTCACTAAATACACTGTTTAAACAACACTCCTGGCGACGGACAGCAGCTCCGCTCGCGGCTCGCAGTGTACGCGAGCAAATAAATACACTCACACCCGCAGCACACGTACTGCCGAGCGCTCGACGCGACTGAACCTTTAGTCTGGCTGGCTGCCGTCCTCGGGCTCAACGCTTCCTCCTCCACCTCCCAGAGAGAGAGAGACGCCGTTCTCTTTCTCTCCGCGCATAGCACCACACAGACAGCATCAGGTATAATACAGAATAGTAAAAGCGGGAGGGTGGGGATCGGCAGCGACCACATTTTTTATGAGTACATGCGGTGCCCGGGTGACGTGGGGATAGAGGAGTCACGAAACTCACGAATGAGTTTGTTTATAATCGTACGATTCGCGCATATACGTACTATTGATGCTATGCGTGTGCACACTGCACCGTGCGGTGTCAAGAAATTTAAGGAACTCGCCCCTCATCGAGCTTTTGTATTCTTATACATCCATCTTTCGCCCCTCTCCCTTTTTTGAGCGCCCAGGCTCTGCTTCTGTGTGCGGGAATTGTATTTATTATTTCACTGGGTTTACGGGTTGGTGTGAGTGGATGGCAAACAGGTATTATACATACACATGTATTTGAAGTTTGCATATGTTTATTGCGTGTGTCTGGGGCGTCTGGGCTGATTTATACATCTTGCAATGAAAGGAGAGCTTTCGATGATCGACGCGACATCTGACGTACCTATTGGCTTTCCGGCTGATCTGGCTCGTGTTGGACTTTGAGCTGCGCCAAAGGCAATAGATACTCACAATACTGCTATCGTTGTACTGATTGCTAACATACCGACGCTGAAGATCGTTTACCGTACGACAAAAAACAAACACTGCATTTTTTATTTCATACATCAAATTACATTTTTCAGACCAAAATGACAAATTGGGAAGTTTTCGGCCCAAACAACATAAACTTTTATGAAAACAAAAAATTAATTTCATGCTTTCAAGAGAACTTGGAAAGAAATGTTGTTTCTCAAATAAATTCGCTGTCGTCCTGAGCCAAAAACGTCGTATCTCACTTTTGAGTAAGGTTGGGATATTGAGAATTAAAGTTTTCTGATGATTATCGATGGTAAAAACGAAAGATTTTGATTTTTTTTTGCGCAGTATGGTGCAAGACATTTTTCTGGATCTAGCCCTTTAATTTTATGTTAAAAAAGTTGTTATAAAAAATTAAATTTTAATAAATTAATGAAATTTACGACAAAATTGCATTTCTTAAACCGTCTAAAACATGCCTGTACCGTTTAAAAACGTCGTATGTTATGAAAAATTGATGTACATGCACTTGATAAATTGGGTTCATTATTGATCTCAATCATAGTCAAAATAGTAAAACATGTTTTTAGGAATCTTTAATACACACAACGTTTTCAAAAAGTGTTATTTAAATTTTTCAGCGTGGTTAATTTTATAAGGATCCATCATTATCTCAATGTCGATCCAACATCCGACATACGACATTATATTTATGCTCAGAACGGCAGTACAATAATCGACGTTCTATGTTGAAAAATATAATCATTGTATTTCATTGAGATATTTTGAACTATGGCTTCAAGAAAGAAAGTAAAATTTTTTGTCTCGAATCTTTGAGATACAAAAACCAATTTTTCAAACCTGAGATAGAATAAGTTTCATCCAAAAATCTTCAAGCTTTAGATTTTTTAGTGTTTTTTGTCTGTAAATATTTCACAGAATTTTTTTTCTATCACGCCGATATTAGAAGTCTCTCAGAGTGACACACCTACGACAATGATTTTTTAAGTATTAACCAGCGTTCGATGAAACTGTGTCATAAGCTAGTAGTTAAGTTTTGAGTTAAATTAAATTTGCATTGTAGGAAAATGTTTTAAAATAAAAAATAATTTTTAAATCTTATTGAAATAAATAGAAACATACAAATAAATATTATCAGTAAAAAAAACGATTTTATTAATTTTCATATTTAAGATACAGTTCATAAAAATATGTTAAGCTTGATATCCTCTCTTGACAAATAACAGAAATTTTTTGAATTTTAAGGGATAATATGTACATTATGGAAATCGACAAAAAATTTGTAAACTAGATATTATTTGGCGAACTAAGAAGTTAAAAAAAAATTTCTCAGAGCCACATAATATTATTATATGCTATTGGAACAAAAAACTTCAAAGCTAAGATTAAAAAAAAAAAAAAATAATAAATATACGGAAAAAAAAGTATAAAAATTATTAAAAGCTAGTTTTTCGCTACAACTTTTACAGCTTGCAGTTTCAGTCCATGCATGACTGAGAAATGTTAATTACTGCTATATTTTTGTTTCACAGCATTATCACTAATTAGTGGTTCATGTGCAGTAAAGAAAAGTTATAGAACTTTAAAAAATACAATCATTTTAAACCTTTTCTTTAAAAAAAAACAAAAATATAAATCCCTTTAATGCATAAAAGGTAAAAAATGATAAAATCGCATAAATTATTTAGTAATACTTTGAATAATTCATGATAAATAAGCCATATTATTTATGACATATACTTTTTGTTACAGTAAAATTTTAAG
This sequence comes from Copidosoma aretas, assembly GCA_030522625.1. Lineage (NCBI taxonomy): Eukaryota > Metazoa > Arthropoda > Insecta > Hymenoptera > Encyrtidae > Copidosoma > Copidosoma aretas. The sequence continues at coordinate 3,986 of JAPYYV010008837.1, read as the reverse complement.
AAGTTTTGCCTACATGCGAAAGGTTAATGCTAATTTATTTTGTTTGGAGCTTTAATAGAGAAATTTTTAATTTACCTATTACATACACTTCATTCAAACAGTTACTGCTCAAAGTCTTTGGTTGCGAATATTATAGAAACCATTTTTTTTTAAATAACTACAAAAACTACATATCCATAGATACAGTAGAACGTCCAAGTATGAGATCGATGTGTCGCTAGTACCTTTTCCTGTCGAATACGAGACAACAGTTCTCGTAGTGTAGAGGTTATCACGTGTGCTTCACACGCACAAGGTCCCCGGTTCGAACCCGGGCGGGAACATTTTTTTATAACCAATTCATCTTTGCGTATTTTGTTTAACAATAAGTTTTTTTGGTATGATTTTAAATTATGCAAAAAAATGTTTATCCATGTCATCAGACTAACAAATAATATCAAAGAGAAATGAATAATAATAAAGATCGATATTTTTAAGAAGATACTTCTAAACAAATATTAATTTACGATTGAGTCAGAATACTTTAGTTAAACTGTTGAACTACTTACAAGTGGTTTCTGAACAATCAAATTATTTTTTTATTTTTCATCATATTTCGATCGTTTATAAATGATTTTTACAAAGGAAAAGGGAAAAAGGGTTCAAGGCACGTATTCACAGGTGAAAAACAAAAACAAGACAGGCCACACTTTTTCACAACATTTAATAAAACACTATAAACTATGTATGCCTTTTTTTACTCAAATAATCTAAAAGTTACTTACATACGTTTAGTGTATATGTATTTGTTTTATTTTATAATTGTATGTCGTATGGAGGTGTCACATCCCTCAAATCGAACAATAATCAACGCACATCAACGCAGAAAAATCGATCGGAATCGCTCCCCCTTTTTCATTTACCTTCTTACGACATAATCGAACAAAACCATTTTATTCATATCGCCTTGTACGTCGATCATCTTCGACATTGTTATTTTTTTTACACATCCCGCGACTAACGGAATAAATAAAATTTATCGCAGGCTTATCTTGTTTACAAGATGAAGTGAAAAAAAATATATATATAAGGGTACAACGAAAGTGTTTCGTCGGGAAAAACACGACGGGAACTGACACGTCCATTGTATAATATATATAATATATATTCATATATAATATTGTATGTATAAATTTAACACTATCATATCGTTATTTCATCTTATGCCATTAGTTTACTTGGATTAATCAAGGTTTTTTTTTATTCTCTTAGCAATCGACAACCCGGGATGCTAAATAGGTATCGTTCAAAAAACTTTCCAACTCTTTTCACTACTAGCAAGGGCGTGCTCGAAATAAACAAAGCAAGGCAACCAATCAATCTTTCGATTAGAGTTTATATTTATTATTATTATTTTTATCATTAATATTTTTATTTATTTTGGTTATTACGTGGTGTTCTCGCGTCATCGCGTGTAGAATGCATCGTTAAAAACTCTTTTTTTTTGTTCAATTACAATACGAAAAGTCAATAAAACTTTTCGTTCCTATGGTCCTCTAATTTCTTTTTTTTTCTGTAACTTCAGTAATAAACGAAACAAAAAGAATACTTTACAAAATACAAAAATAAACCTAATTAGAACCAATAGTTTTTGGAAGCCTTTTATTTTAGTATTTATCTCTTCACAAGTAGATAAATGACTTGTCGATTGTTCAATCAACAAAAGAAATAAAGTTGTTTAAAGTTTACTTATAAAATGCAACGAACAATAAAATGAAAATAAAAACAAAATTTACTTGTCGTTGGATCAACAAACGTTGTCTATTAAGTCGCTGATTTGCTGGTTTGCATTTGATTTTTTTCTAACTTTTACGTTTTCAAAGATTATAGGGTAAAAATTGCGCATTCTAAGCTGATCCCATAATGTTTTTGGTCACAACCTCGTTGAATATCTCTCGTTCATCATTATTTTATGTATACAATAGATTTTTATTATTATTGACAATCGTTTGTCTCTTCGCACATGGAGTTTCTTGCTATTCCGGAATGTTTCTCGTTTGTGAAAAACAATACTTTTTCATGAAAAACATTCTGGAACGGCTCGTTTATCATTGCGCTTCGAACGGCGACTTTTAGCTATGTAGTATTTATCAATATCATCGCAGTTCGGCGCTAACGACATTCATCCCGGGCAGATAAACCTACTGCGACTCCGAAAAATCTTGAACAATTACTTTTGCTTGTTTTCTGCATTAATTACGCTTACTATTTTACTTTACATTCCAAGTATCAATAATTTTTTTCTGTTACTTTAAAAGTAATCTTTAGCATCGATATTCACAATTTTTTATTACACATTTATATAAGTACCATTTCGTAAAATCAATACAGTCAAAAGTTAATTTTTCAAGATCCCTAGACGACTGAACCCGTTACATAATATTTTCGCAATTTATTGTTTATTTAATGATTCACCTAATATGCCTGGAAATTTCATCGGTCGATAATTGGCAGACTTTCAAAATCGACCCGAAACTCCGGTAGTACTTTACGCCTCGCTTCTCCTCTCGACGGATTACAAATACAAATTATGGATCTTTTGAGCACAACTTGGATTCTTGAATCTAAGGAGAGTCTTTGAGACAGTCAACTTTAATCGTGTGATTGCACAAGGAACAAATATCAATGTGTATTTGTAACTAAATTATATGTACAATAATTAAAAATATATATATAATATAATATATACACGTAAAAAAAGAAAGAATGCTTAAAACGATTACAATTTGTACACAAAATTGTGCAATTAAAAAAAAAAAACAATAACCTGAAACGTAAATTTTACTCGTGTACAAGTAAGAGAGGAAACAATTTACAAAATGAAAAGTCCACGCTTTTCGAAAGTAGCACCCACACAGCTCTCCATTGAAATTCATCCTATCCTAAATTCTCCTATAACCGAGGAACGAAGTAACGTGTGCGGATAACGGCATCATCTTCGAGGCAGTGTGTGTTTCCACGATTGCGCTTAAAATCGGAAACAGAAAACAAACACAAGTACCCGAGTATTAGGGGAAAAAAAAAAAAAAAAAAAAAAATCAGTAAACAAAGAAATCCCAGTCCCCGAAAAGCCATTGATTGCTCTCCTTAGTCCCAAGATTCCGCAGGTTTCGTCCATCCCGTGCACCTTAGGCAGACACGGTCTCGACCATCGACTTCTTAATGATCTCGCCAAAGTTCTCGTCGCAGTTATCATTATCCTCGTCGTTTAGCTGCTCGGACTGCCTCGCGGCGTCACTCATCACGTCAACCTTCTCAACATCGACTTTGGCAGTACCGTTAGTGTGTCCGTAAATACTCTGAAGATGATGATGGGGATGGTGGTGGTGATGGTGGTGGTGCTGCTCCTGCTGATGGTGGTGATGATGATTGATCTGCTGCTGCTGCTGCTGCTGATGTGGATGCTGTTGCTGCTGCTGCTGCTCAACCATGTCCCCGTAGTACGAGTACCTCGCGGAGAGCATCTCGGCGAAGGGCTCGAGCTTGCCCATCGACGTCTGGAGCGAGTTCGTGAGGTTCGTGTACTGAGAGCCAGTTATATCGTCCTGGGCGAACGGCGCGTCGTACATGGCGTGGTGCTGCTGCTGCTGCTGCNNGAGTTCGTGAGGTTCGTGTGCTGAGAGCCAGTTATGTCGTCCTGGGCGGACGGCGCGTCGTGCATGGCGTGGTGCTGCTGCTGCTGCTGCTGCTGTTGTTGGATGAGCGCTTGAGCGGTCTGATGGCAGGTGGAACTCGAGCCGGTGCCCCCGTCCTGCACGTACGAGCCGTAGTGAGAGAAGCCGGGGCTCTGGAACTGCGGCTGAAAGGGAGATCTGCGAGACAGAAGACAGAACGGCTGGGTGAGCAGCGGATCGGGGCGTTCTTTCGTTACAGGGGACGGGGCCCCCTTTCCCCCGGCAGAACTTTACGAATGGTTGGTTGGCTAATGGGGGTCTGAGGCATGGGAT
>JAPYYV010008836.1:0-12339 GCA_030522625.1 Copidosoma aretas | reverse complement strand
ACGAGTTTAGTCTTTTGAAAAGTATAAACTGTATGATTCGTTCTTTTAAAAGTATAAAATTGTAACTTTATTCTTTTAGAAAGTATAAATTTCGAGTTTCATACTTTAGAGCTAGAAAATTTAATTTTTTCAGCACCAGAATTTAGTCTTTTGGTTTAGAGTGTATGTTAAGCTGGCTACATTCAGAAGAAAAACATATTTTTATAAAATTCAGAAACAAGAATATCGAGAGCTCGGTGTAAAACCTTACAGATTTTTGACTACCTGAATATGTGCCTAATACTCTTATATCAGGTTCTGTTCTAATTACAATTGCGAAATTAATGAATCTGTAGTTTTTAACCTATGCAAGTCCATTAAAGCCTCATTAACTTTTAACTTGATTGAGAGCTTACATGCTGACAAAATCAGACAAACTTTTTTGAACATTTTAAAAGGTAAAATTGTAAAGCAATACAGACTGTCAAATTTTAATGGGCTTATTAGGAGTGACATGTAAAAGATAAACATTGTTTTTAAAAACCACACGGACCTATTTGTGGGCCGTGCTGACAAGGGTGGCGCGGTGATGGTGATTGAGAGGAAATCAAACATAAGTACGATGATAAAAACTTATTTTGTTTCGAATTAAGACAGATATGGTAGAGATAAACTATGAATGGTTTTAAAAATCATTTTTACCGTGTGGTTATTGGAGCCGGAAGAATGTGTGTTCTTGTAGCCAACTCGTTTTTTGGTAATTTTTGTAACAGACGAGATGGGATATCCATTTAAATCTGATACATCTCTTATGTGCATCAGGTTTTCAGTTATAAAATAGGAGTTATAAGTTTGAAACGGTTATTATCATAATTAACAATAATCACCTTTTACACGTGTGTTGGTTAGTGAAAAAAATAATTTTTGACCAAATCTGCGGCGGACAGTTTTCTGTACCAATTTAGAGTATAGACCTTATCAGGCCTATTTTCTCACAACTGAGTTCAGAAAGGGAAGGGAACTTTTTACATTATGCTCCACTGTCAATTGTATGAACTTACTATATCCATTAAACCTATCATGTACCAATTCAACGTTAGAGTCTCATACCACGAGAAAACAGTCATCGACGTATCGGTGGTATGCCAGGACATAATTCGACAGCCTAGACAATACAGTTGTGTCAAGCATCTCAAGGGCTAAGTCAGCCAGTATCGGGCTAGAGCAACCACCCATAGGACAACCAATGTTCTGCCTGTAGAATTTCTGGTTGAATACAAAAGAGGTGGACTTCAACAAAATTTTAACTCCGTCCAAAAATGCTTGTTTGGACATATTATGTTGATGACTCACGTGATTCCATTTATGAAACGAGCCCGCCAAAATAAGTACATGTGGGAGATCGGTATATAGAGACACTAAATCCAATAATATGAGTTTGAAACCAGTGGACCCAGAAAAAGATGTAAGGTATGATTTAAATTAAAAACTATTTTTTAGTGAATGTTGAAATCGTGGAATGTTATCAGTAAGTATCTAGGATAGAAATTTATCGAACAAATATAGCGCTGAGCCAATAGTGGCCCCTGTAATACTAGGAGGATAATCAATTTCTTGGGTTTCGATTAAGCCGTAAGTTCTAGCCATTGCGGAATTGTCAATATGAGAGGTAAAGCTTCTAACGCTACTCATGGTTTGGAATCATCCCCATCTTGCAGTCGTCGCAAATTCGTCATCGCCTCCTTTGCATACTTCATTATTGTATTCAACTGCCCTACCTACCTTTCCTCTCGCTTCACCATGCCATCCTCTGTTGTCGCTAGGTCCTCTGCCAAAAATCATTCACGCCCTCTCTACTTCAACTACTCCAAATCCGCTATTTACAATCAATCTTTCTCTATCGCCTCTGCCGCACTTCTCAATGCTCCACCACCTCCTCTCCCTTTCTCTCCCTCGAGCTACCACTCATATCGCTCCTACCTTTCTAATAGTTTTTTGGAGCGCGAGCATCTCGCCTGGGAGCGCCGGGTCCGCGAGGAGCGTATACTTGGTGCTCAAAGCTCCCGAGCCCGGATTGCTGCACCGACTTGACTCGGCCTGATCGCTGGCCACAGTTGTCTCCGACTGGGTCACGGCAGACTGACAGCCACCACCTCTTTTTCCCCTCCTACTTATCATCATTTCTTCACCTTCATCCCAATACCGACCCCTACCTTCCTACCTGCCCCACGCAACCTCTCCCGCTTTTCTGCTCCACCTAGCATACCCCCTATCTCTCTTGTTTTAACTAAGAAGGGCCTACCTTTACCTAAATTGCTCCCAACCAACCTTCAGTACTCTGTTCTATATATACTATTTGCAAATTATCACTTGAACTTTTGCGCATATATTGTTGTTACTATTTTCTATTCTCCTTCGTTTCTACAATCATACTTATGTAATTTTTTTTAATTTGTGAATTTTATTATTTAAATATGTACTAGAAATAGGTCCATATGGTGTAAAAACAATTCCTTCGCCTTTTGCAAGTCACTCTCAATAAGTCCATCGAAGTATGATAGTCTGTCTTACTTTACAATTTTACCTTATAAATATTTAAATAAGATTGTCTTATTTTGTTAGCATGTAAGCTCTTAATCGAGTAAAAATGTTAAAAGGTTTTAATGGATGTGCCTAGGTCAAAAACTACAGATCTGTCAATTTCGCAATTATAATTAAACTTAGAACCCAATTCAAGAATATTAAGTACATATTAAGGTAGTAAAACATCTATAAGATTTTTTACCGAGCTCTTGCTGTTCTTATTTCTGAATTTCAAAAAACTATATTTTTTTTCTGAATGAAGCCATCTGAACCTAGATTTTGTTTGATAGTGCGTATTATTTGAGTGTGAGAGATGTATATTAAGAATATTAAAAACTTTTTTTCCAATATTTTTCTATAGGTGCCCAAAAATTGTGTACAATGGTAAAAAAACTGACTCGTTAAAACATTAAAACTGATCCGTTGATACATACTAGAATATATGTAACATAATTTCCTAAATAGTTGTTTTAAGACCATGTATGTAGCCTATCCAGAGTTTGAGCTTAAATTGCTGTCGCGAAGACAAATACTTTATTAATTTGTCTCGTTTTCTTACACAACTTCTCTCCTAGTTCACTTTAGATTGTTCGCCCTCTTGATAGACGCAATTGGTTGACCTTAAACTAGAGATTGTGGGCTGACACAGATGTAGTGGGTTTTATTAACTATGTTTGAGCACGCTTGCCTCGGCCCCCATTGACTCTTGCGCAGAAATTTTACTCCTTTTATGCATTTTTTTGTTTGTTTTTCGATTATTATTATAGACTGACCCTACACTTATCACATTTAAATGAACTTATGTGATTGATAGCTGTTGTGACAAGTGCTATTGATTAAATTTGCAAAAAACATTGTAGGCTCATCCTGATGCGATAGGTATGCTCGCACAATTTCAACAGACCAATCTTGCTGCGGGATGCCCTTCTTGGCTTTTGCCGCTGCGCATCCACCCACAGTTTTGCCCCGCCTTTTCTCTTCTTTGGCTTCGTGTAACGCTTCCAGAGGTTACAATCATAATGTAGCTTGGTCTTATTATGCTACATATTTAGTTATTATTATTAGTTTCTCTAATAATTGTCTGCCGATATCTTCTGGTCTGTCTTGCTCATTCTTTTTAAAATTTTGTTTTCTTACTGTACCGAAAATAACACTTCAGCTGTATCGATATCGCAATTGTTGACTTTTTCGCTTTTATTTTAATATATTATTTGCGTACATTAGTTGGAATAATGGCGGTTGATTCATGGTGATTATGGGAGATGGGACGCTTGAGTTGAATCTGCCATGTGTGTCTGAGGCACCATCTTGTAGTAAGTAAGATCACAGTTTTTTTTAATTTCTTTAATCGATAGTCATTATGTAAATTACAGCATTAGTTTTGTAATAGTTTTCTTTATTTATACAGTTTCGTCATGATGAAGCTGTCTGTGCACAGCAAAATGTTGACATAGAATTTTAATAAGTAAATTACACTCCAACAAATGGATTATTTTTACCTATTTAAATGAGATGTTGCTTATATAATGGCACATCCAATGTATACATAAGCGACCTTTCACAGTCATAGGCTGTTTTTTCCAATTGCTGCCAGCAGTAAATCTGTATGAGTGCCAGAGGACAGCATACTATCTACTTGTACAGGTTTACTGCTGGGGTGGTAGTACGAAAATTTTTTTCAGTACATCGCTTATGGTAATAACATAGGCTCAAAAGCTAAGAACAATTAACGTACTACCAGCCCTCGCACTTATTCAGTTAATTGCATAACACAGCCATGACCACAACTACTAAAAAGAACCTAGTTCATTCACTGCCTTTTTCGTATAGAAGTACATACAGCCAAATAATTACCTAGATCAGCTAATTATTATTGCAATCGCAATTACATAGATCAGGGCAAATACATATGTTCTACATGGGTCATATTTTTATTACAAAGATCATACATTATTATACGCCAGTTATACAGAGCTCACATCTGTCTTGGCATATCTGGACTTCTCGTTTCTAGTTAGTTGAACCCATGTAAGTAGTATACTTGTTGCTATAGCGAGACACAACAAATGACGTCATCGGCGCCGGGGGCGGGGGAGCGTGCGCGTTTCAGACGCCCGCGTGTGTGAGTCTGTGTGTGTAGGGTATGATAAGAAGAGAGAGAGAGAGAGAGAGAGAGAGAGAGAGAAAGGGAGAGAGAGAGAGGAAGGGAGAGAGAGCTGATGATGGGCCTGTAAAAACGCATGGTAGGAAAGGGGAAGTCAGACTCACCGAGCGGTTCGTGCGAGAAAAAATCGCTCCGTAGGGGTGGGCGGCCTAGTGCGTCGCTAGTACGAGAAGCAGTTGACGATGACCCCAGTTTTGGGGGAGCAGTGCTTGAGCTACGTGTGGCACTAGGAGTACAAGTGTGATATTTGTGACGCTCGGCGCGAGATGTTCAAGCACTTATACCTATATACTTTCTGGCTGCGTACACTTATTGGTTTCGTCTGAGGGAATCCCCTCCGACGTATGCATGGTTCCTAGTACACGGTGCCGCGAGGCGTACTCTCAATTTCGGCCCCAGGGTGTGGGTGAGTATGCTTGTAAGATGTAGACCAAATTACGACCATGAGAGGTTTTAGCAGTAAAGAGACAAAATTTTACATCGACATAGATAAATTCCTTTATTCAATACATATTACAGATTTATTAAATTGGCCATCACAGTACACATTTCAAAAGTACAATATAACATTCTCGTGCACTTCAAGATTATAAAACATAGAAAAACTATTTGACTTCTTTTAATTTCGAAGAGGTTTTCATAAAAAAAAGTGCAGCGGTGATTATAGGGGTCGAAGATTTTCTGATAATCATTTCTTTCGAACGATGTCGTATCCTCCTTTTTTCTGAAAAAGGCGGATATTATGAGAGTAGTAGTTCTCACTGAGCTTCGTTTGAAAAATCTTGGCATGCTTCTTTAAAAGCGGTTTACATTCCTTATCCTCCCAGATCTTGCTCCCCGAATCCTTTGATTTGCTGATAAATGGGCCCATCTTGTTATTGACTGCTCAGTCGCTCCGAGATAAATGTAGCGGTGTACGATTTTCGATCTATTTTATAAAAAATTACCCCTACTACATCGCTTTTTACCCTCTCATACGTTACCTTTACCTCATATCTCTTCAATTCTTGCATGTGTGTCTTGTTGAGCGGATTTATACTTACCATTTTCCTCGGCTTGGCAAGGTTCTCTCTCTCTCTCTCTCTCTCCCATTCCTGGATGATGTGGTATAAAACTAGGACACAGTGCCGCGAGGCTTACTCTAAATTTTAGCCTCGGGGTTGTGACTCTATTACACGTTATCGCAAGGTCTTCTCTAAATTTTTACCTTGGAAGATATCTTGTAGGTCAATAAAGAAAAAGACAAAATACAAAAATTTTTATTTGAAGGAAAATTTCATTAATTCCTTATAAATTACAGTAGTCTTTTTCTTAATGAATGAGCGATTTAGAGATAGTTTTTTGATGCATAGGAAGTACAAAACAAAATATTTCTAACAGTATGATTTTTAATGTTGCGTCATTAATACCCATACCTTCTACATTTACTTTTACATGATTCTGGATTTCCAAATTTTTTTGCTTTAATAAGCAATAAGACTGTTTGTGTTTGTAACAATAATCTACACTATACTTTTATCTTCTTCTCCTTTGAACAATTTACGTAATTTATCTAAAACCATATCAAGGATACGATAGACGATTGGAGCAAGTTTTTGAGAGCGCTGAGTCGTGCGTAGATGCATTCGCGCACTTGCATCAAACCTTCTAACGTTGTCAGATGCAATACAACGCTTACCGGTGTGGCATCTTTGTCGATCTTCTTCTTTTTGCAAGCTGGTGGTTAAGTAAGTGGTAAGGATGTATCCTCCTTTTCCTCCTCGGTAATCAGGAGAGGCAGTCCGGTTTCCTCGAAAGACACTGCCCGATTTTTGTAGGTGCTGGTATGATGAACTACGTGTCGGGGTAGGTGTACCATGCTTATCTCGTTGAAGCCGTAATGATGATTGAAAGCGCTTTTTAAATACGCTGTGATGGACTCTACGCTGTTGACCAGTGCGACCAAATCTTCCGAAGTCAGGGTGATGTGTCGCGAGCTGCTTCCGCCGCCAAATTTGTTTAACGGGCTTGTAGAGATTCTCATTTTGATTCTCGAAACCGATCAAGGTCCTCTTACTATTTAACTTGTTGAGAGCGTATGCAGACTGAAGTAGGAGGTTGGGAAGTTGCTGAACTTTTGAAACTCACATTTTTGTCTTCCATGATGATGATGAACTAAAAAACAAGGGGGTAAGCGGGGCTGTATACGAGGAGTACAAGTATGTGTTCAGAGATCGGCTAGTTGTCGAGGACTGACTATTTAAGCTCTACTGAATATTTTTTGTGCCTAGTACCCTTTTCCACACACCCCCGTATTTCCACCACCACCTCACTTTCTTATCAGCCAATCTAGAGTCTGAATTTCTCCTACGTCACGCACCTTATCCCCCCGGTAAGAAACGTTGACGTAGTAGAAAAATACGTTGAATGTTTATTATAAACAACAGAAAAAGACCTTTGGGGTGTTATAAATCACCTGAGTGCCCAGGGTGATAAAGAATATAGCTCTTGCTTTTTTCTTGGAACACTTATTCAACCCCTAACGCACCGCGTAAAATAATATGGTGAGACGTGTTTAATCTGGAATGACGGTTTGAAAACTAGAGGACACTTGAGCTTATACGACACCAAAACATATAAATTCCTAAGAACTAAGAGTATACATATCGAATCAGTTGGGAGGAATAATGTTAAAGCGAAGTAGGTGATGAAATATAATTTATTTTTAGAAGTACATAAAAGTCGAGCGGGTTCGGATTAAACAATGCTAAAATACATAAATTCTTAAAACTAAGAGGTTACATATTGGTTTACGTGGAGGAAAAAAACCAGTACCCCTGGCCACTTACATCTAAATTACATAATCGATTATATATAATTTTTCATAGTAGTGCACGGTTGATCTAGTCTTCTACAACCACCGGATATAGTTCGTGGAAACGCCCCAACGTGATAACATTTCATTTTACGTTTTAATTTTTTAGTGAGTCTCTTATAAAAGCGTTTGACTATTGCGTCCTTTTTTCGCGTATCAGATGTAAAAATTCGATCAAACTCTCGCAAACATATACTATAACAAGCGTGATACAAATACATGATGCAATACTCGCCACATACACGTGAGTTGAAACTTTGCAGCTGCTTTTCGTTCTATTTGTATCGTGCACAGTTTCTTCGAAGTCGATCGAGATGACGTCTTGAGATAGGTAAGGCTCCGTAGTTGTCATAGTAACATCCGTGACGATTCTTATCGATATAAATAGCTATCCAGTGATATCCAGGCTTATCGGACGTAACAATGTTTGACACCACAGCAGCAGGAAGACTCAAACTTCTAGGCACGTGATCGGCAGCGTATTCTGCTATCGAGCTTATACCCAACCCTTTAATAGCATGCGTGACCGTACGTGTGTTCATGTTGATTCAACATCCACAAATAAATCTTTTTTCTCATCATCATCGATAATTATGTCTTCACTATTCTCGATATCAACACGAGCAGCAGTACCCCCATCAATTTCATCCAGTGACTCAGTTTTAGCAGTAAGTTTTTTTAACCTGTATTTTTTGAGCGTGTCGTAAAAACACTTGGTGTCTGGTTGACTGAAGAAGGCGCTTGTTACCAAAAAGCAGAGCCACAATTTCACTCGATGAGCTTTACCAAGTGCACAGAAATATTTTTCAAATAAGCTTTTTTGCGCCTCGTGTGTACGACATACTAACACCTTCGAGGAGTATGCCATTTTGAGAATATAAGACGACGGTGCCATGTATTCTTCTACGTTAATTATACTACGTCCAATGGTTGACTTCAAATAATTAGCTTTTTTTTGTCCATATTTCTGCGACCTAGGGCATTCAGTTGACTTTCTAGAAGAAAGTGTACTACAAATAAGGTTGTATTTTATTAAGATTGACAATTTTTTCTCAGATCACCCTAGCTTACAATGTTAATTTGCAAAGATACAACGAAAAAAAAAATATTTTCCCTTGAAGCTCTATAGTAAAAGTGCGAAATTTTTTTTTTTCCTTCGACGAAACTTCTCCGATTTTAGAACCATCACGTACTACGATGAAGATGAAGGTATCTACCAAATTTAAGGTCAATTAGATGAAAATTACTTGATTTAGTCTGTAAACTTATTCACGTACACACAGGGTTGATTAAATACACTGTAGGACCACTTCGGATCACACTCACATTAGAATCAAAATTTTCTTTAGTCACAAAATAGTCATTTTATAGATGGTTACACTTTTCGCTCTAGTAAAAATATAAGGCACTCCTATGAAGCATTCGTGCCTAAAAACCACGTGGCTTTTTTTTCAACCCCCCCCCCCTCTTTCCTCCCCCCACCTACCATTTCTCTGCACCTCCCCCCCCCCCCCCCCCCCTAGGCTGGCCACGTGGTTTGTGCAAAGCCCCCAAAGCCTACGTGCCGATCCCCGCTTGATTGTATTTCGCGTGTCAACTGCGTCGTAAAACAACTCGTGGTATTGTCCTTGTAGTATACTATACTGCTATTGCTGGGTAGTACGAGGAAAAAACTGTCATCTTCATCCGTTTTAAATATTTTTAAGTTCGCTTGCTTGTACCCAAGAGTTTAACTCATCCGGGTAGCCTACCCACTTCTCTAGAGATTGTCTGTTCGCGCCGCGTCTTCCAGTGCAAATGACGCACTCAATTTTGAAGTGTAAATTAGTATTTAATCGCTCTCGAGCAACCTGAGACAGCTCCTCGGTGTAAAAAAAATCTGTCGATTTCGTCGTCGTGCAAGACTTCCAATATATAGGAATACATTTCTTGACGAAACGATACACGTTTAATTTTTAAAATCTCCTCGCTGTAATTATTTTCTTACTCTTTCTCGAACGTTTGTTTGGTGTGACTGATGCGAACGTAATCTCCAACGTTGTATTTAGCCTTTGCGCCATGCGCCCTTTTCCGCCGATTAGATTTTTGTGAAAGTGCACGCTTTCTTAAGTTTTTGCACGTTTTTGAGCATTCTTCAAGTTAACTTCCTATGGTCGCATTTTTGTACCTGAATGAACAGTATAAAGAGTATGATTATAAGCGTATATAATATTATGGATAATATCAACGTAACACTTAGTGTTTTTGTGCGTAAAATATCGCCATATCCGCTATCGTAAAGTTCTATTGAGTCTCTCGACCAATGCTGCCTTATTGTGAGGATTTCGAGCAACTCTAAATCTAATGGCATTACAGATCAACAGATTCTGAAATTCTGAGCCAATAAACTCTTTACCACGGTCGGACTGTAAACACACAGGGACGTGTCCTTCTGCTCGTTCGGGAATCTTTTCAAAAGCTATCACGACGATGCACCCTGTCTTGTTTTGTAGCGGCCCAGGCCATACGTATTTACTGAGTCCATCGACAACCACAAGTAAGTAGCAGTATCCCTCCTTGTAGTCTTTTATACTTGTTAACTGCATCAAATCGCACTCCCACAAGTCGTCGATATTTGTGATCTCGTAACGCAATCTTGAAAATTTTTTTCGTATCGGATGATGTAACGTGTACGCATCTTTATTCGATTACCACTCGTAGATTAGTTTTTTTTTTCATTTTTCGTCTCTAGTTTCTCAACTCTAGTGTTGACGCGTACAAGCTTAGGTGCACCCGCGTAACCAGCTTCGTGCGAAGCATCATAAAACGGTTTTTGTAAGCAGCAGGGGACTTTTGTATTCCTATACATGCATTTTCAGCAATTTCTTCTTTAACGGGGGTGATTTTGGTGTAGATTCTTTTTTTGTTTTTTTACTCAACGGTGAGTCTATAGCATCATGCCTTCCCAAGGTTTGTTCCGGTAAGACTATCCTGTTGAGTCGTCGTTTTGCCGTATTTATGGGGTTTGTCAAAGTGTTACCAATTCTAAGTAAATTCTTATTACCAATCAAATTACGCGGAGTATCCGATATTTTAAGAAACTTGGAAAATTCAATCTGCCCTATTCAAATATCATTCATATTTTTGCTATTCTTCTCTTCCATTTCCCAATCAGCGTTATCACTTTTTCGTACGTTGTGCTTACCTTTTTTCTTTTGCACTACTTCATTCACAAGCTCAACGATGCTAGATTTATCTATCGTTCGTCCATCTAGTGTAATTTTATCCGTATCGTAATAGAGTACGCAATGAGAAAGTTTTCCCAATTCTTTGTAAAGTCTTAAGCGAGCTTGTGCTGTCGTAAATGCAGCGATAACCACGTTTCTGTTAGAAGCTGGTAATACGCATCCAGATTTGAACTACCAGTTTACGTATAAAACATTATGATTGATTGGTAAAATTTCAAATACCTTTTTTTTAGCACATGTAAGTAAAGTTTAAAATCTTCCTGCGATCTAACAACTTTGACTTGCTTCAAGTTACTTCTTTGACCAAATTTACTCCAAAAAGAGTTTAAACATAATTTACCAACTGATCTTAAGCTTTCGTTATGCTCTATTTTATAAAAATCCAATTTTATATCCTCTTTGGGGTCGTATTCGTAGATATATTGTATTTTTTTTGCATCGTCAGTGCACTACAAAGGCCACCCGCTTGTCTCTTGTTTGAGTTTAAAAAATATATTAACTTACTCGACAATGAGGCCTTCGCAGCCAACAGAGTCACCTGATGTACTAATATTTTAATTTTTATCATAATGCGTCATTTGGTACTGCCAGATAATGTATTTTTCGATTATACGATATCCAAGATCAACAGCTTTACGCACTTCATCGACGACCCATGTATCCGTAAAAGCGCGTTCTTTGATTTCTTCTTGATTGCATTTTAGCTGACGAGATTGTTCACAGCAGGCTCGACAAAGCGCGAAAATTAGTCGTACTTGAAATTAAACGGGTAAAAAAGAAAGATAGACATTTTGAGGTGGTAAAATCTTGCATTTTATCAAGCCTTGAACGTTACTGAGGTTGTTGTTATTAATATTTGTGAGAGTATCGCACTCGTTTCCAATATAAATGCGTGGGTGCTCTATTGGAAACTGACCTCTCTTGAATATGTAAGGATACAGCTAGCAAATATCTGTATATTTTATTTTTTCACCAGGTTGTACGTTGTATTTAGCGACTAAATTTTCCGTCCTCTACCCAAAAAACGCAACACGAGGATCAATGGTTATTCGACTAATTATAGGGTGATTCTTGACATACCCGTTGATCTCGTGGTTTTAACTTTTTATCCCATCGAACTTACACTCCCACATTTCCCAAACTTCGTATCCAAATGATCTTATTTTGCTTATCTTTGTCTTTGTGTTTTCATAAACTTAGTCAAGAGTGCGGCCGTAGGACAACTTTTTATCTCTATTTTCACGAAAACAAGATGGACAACAGTGCTCGTAAGAACCTTGAAGTTCAAATACCATGCCTTTTTCACCCAAAACGAGATAGGGTAAGAATCCGTCTACTCAAAATTTTTTCGGCAACACGAATTTCCGATACCTTCCAGCGTACATTGGCTGCGTTCGAAGTAACAGATTTTTAGACCATTGTGACCGCAGTGTCTTGGTCTACTGGCGTTTGTTCGAAGTCCTGGAAGTTATGTGTGCGTTGCAGAATGAACGAGAGTCGACGTGAGATGTAAGCGCAATGATGAGTATAAT
>JAPYYV010008835.1:0-12341 GCA_030522625.1 Copidosoma aretas | reverse complement strand
ACCACCAGAATTGTCATCTCCAGAATGTTTCGAGCTGTCATCTCCTGAATCTCCCGAATTATCTCCAGCATTTCTCGAGTTGTCATCTCCTGAATCTCTTGAATTATCTCTAGTATTTATCGAGTTATCATCTCCCGAGTTACCACCTCCAGAATTGGCATCTCCAGAATCTTTCGAGTTATCATCTCTGGAATCTCTAGAGTCATGATCTCCGTAGTCAGAATCGCTATCTCTGTCGGAACCTTGATCCTCCGAGGCTCCAGAGCTATCTTCATTGCTATTCTCGGCAGATATTTGGTTGTTCACATATCCACGCTGTAATCAGGATAACGTTCGATATTTTGAAACAAACATCAAACTTATGCGTAAAAAACATCATACTTCTAAGATTTTTGAAATATGCTCTATAATTTAATTAGCAACGCTTTGATCAAAATGATGTTGCATTTCATGAATGAGGCTTTATCAATTGGAAACATTTTATGATTTGATTTATCAGCCTATTGTAAGTTGGAAAACAAGTTTGATACAAGGTTATATAATAAATATTAAAATAATTTATAACTTTAGTACACCACATATACCACATACAATTAATTAATTTTTTATTTATTCATGTACTACGGGAGTGACCCCAGAGCGTTGATACAATGTATGTGCATATCGGGTGAAAATTAATAAGTATGATGATGAAAAATAATTACAAAAATAATTAATGTAACAAGTAAGATTAGTACAGTAGAATTGCTGGTAAGGATCCGTTAAAGTATATTAAAAATATGGCTTGTGCATTAAAAAAAAAAGAACGTTTGAAAATACAATTTAGTCCGTTATGGTTTGCTTATGTTGGATAATAATATACAAACCTGTTGCTGCCCTCCCAATGCTCCAATATTTTTACTCTAGAAACATATAAATTTCACGTCCTTTCAATGATTATAATAATGTGATATGTTTCCTAATCAGATTTTCACGCTAAATATAATGTCAATGAAAAAATCGTACCTCACACAGTTGCGCTACGAGAAAAACAAGATAGATACAAAAAATATAAGTTATCTTGGCCATTGTTCCATCCAAGACCTGCTACCTCGTCGAATTCAAAACTTAAAATGCTAATTTTGCCATAGTTCTGCTGTCCTCACCTGTGCATCGGACGTCAAGCGCAGATAATGCAAAAAACATCGCGATAAAAAAAAACTACAGCAGCGTCGACCTTTGTGTGCCGTTTTCTTATCTGAACTCCGCTTGTCCGTAAAAAAAATTAAAATACAGCCTAAATTGAGCACCTATTATTTTAAACTCGCATACAATCGACAGTACAATTATACATCCACTATAACGTACGTTCATTTTTCAAGTGCAGCCTTTGTCAACAATACCTTGAACAAAAATCTGAAATCATTCTATCAGATATCGCGTGAGTATAAGTAGGTCAAATGATGATCCAACATATTACAAAGTCCTGAAATTGTTATTCTCCAACGAAAAAAAAGTTTCTCTCAAGAAAACCATTCGTCTCTCGAAGCAGCAGCAGCAGCAACGCTCTCGCAACAATAGCTCGCGCCAGCGCGAAACTAGTGCGCACTAATGATTTAATAAACGTGAAAAAACCTCATACTTATATCTCCCACGATGATGCAGGTGTATACAACGCAAAGTGCGCAAGGCATTGATTAGTTTTAATTAGCATAATTGGCCCGACGAACGATCGCGCGCGCGCATTCGCATAGAGTCTCCCGCCGACACGTACGGCACATTATAGCATTGCATTCTCACACCCGCAGCTGGTTGTACGTACCAGCTCCATCGCAGCGTGCCACCCATGATGCAGGCGTCGGATGGATTCGTCGATCGGTGCACGCGAGACCGCCGATCCGCGTTTCCCTGCCCCCGTAAACAGGCCTATCCAACGAACGATCGGGCCATCACGATCGGCCGGGACCATCGTACCTCAACTAACCGCACGGCACTCCGGAAGCCTGTCGGCGCTCTTCCCCTCCGACTCGTACATACCTAATCCCACACTCGCGCTCATCCATACGGCTAGAGCGATAGCTAGAAGATGCGCCGGGATGCCCCGACGCGCGTGAGTGGCTGGCGTGTACCCATTTTTCAATTTCCCCGCGGATAATGCCCAATCGGGGGCCCACCTCTTTTTGCATACCTGCTCGCAGCTCCGTACTACTACTCTCGCATGCAAATGACCGGGCGTGCAGCGGCGCCCGCGTAAGTACAGGCCGCGTGTACGGCCTCCCCCCGGTGCTTTATCCGTTTCGCTGGGAGTTAATTCCGGAAATTGAATATTTTAGTGGCCGAGGCGTGTTGTGGTACAGTGGAGCTCGGAGAAAACATCGGTTTCCTGGACCAAGCGCCCGGACGCTCGAGCGATCGCTTTGTTGTTACTCTTTCTTCAGTCGCAATGACGAAGGTTTTGCTTTTTCCAACGTTGATCGGTGAAATTTGCCCCGCAGAGGAGAGCTTTCGCGTCGACGACGACCAGGAAGCTTTTTCGTCCCCGCGAGCGAGCAAATCGTTTTACATCCAAAAGCGCACGCGAGCGAACAAACGGCCACGGACAAAGTTTTGCCTCTGCTCTTGCGCGTGTGTGTTTGTACAGGGTAGCAGCAGCAGCAGCGGCAGCAAAGTACCAACAACAGTACACGGTACGTAGTACTCGCGTATGTATCTCGCGGAAAAGATCTCTGGAGTATATATCCCGAGTATACAAGTCTCCCCCGACTCTCCGAAACTGAAGCCCCAAGACGTCGGTTGTTGCTGCTACTGCTGCTGTGGGTCGCGGTCATTAGCATAGAAACAGCGGTAAACTCGGCCGAGCTAACTGCGTGTAAAATAACTGCTAAGTTGCCGAGACAATGCGCGAGCACACACATACACACACAGACACACCTGTACACATAGACTCTGCTCGCGCGGATTACTTCCTAGAGTTGATAAAGCCCCTTCTCCGTCCTCTCTCGCGGTCGGCCTCCGCCCCCATTGTCTTGCGGGTCTCTTCTCTCTCGGCCGCCTACTTCCGGCGGGACGCTTTAGCGGCTACTTACGTCACTTTCAGCGCGCTTTGACTCTCCGTGCGAGACTGGCTTGGGTTTTGGTGTACGGGTTTATGGGGGACAAAGGACGCGCGGGCGGCGAGCGAGAAAATCTTTTCTCCTTTTTTCCCTTTCCCCTCCGATGGGAGTTACTTATGTTTTTTTTTGTCGTCAGGTTTGTTACGACGAAAATGCGTAATAGCGGCGGGGGGGAGGTCGGAACAATGGCAATTTTGGTCTGCCGCCTCTGACGCTTAGCGGCTCTTAGGGAATGAGGTGCGGCTGTTTTATTTTACAGCTGCTTGAGTAATCGCTCTGGAGATCGCGCAGAGAACGTAAGATGATAGTGCTCGGCTGCAGGTTTTATTTCATTTTTGAAGAACATCGAGAAGTAGGGAAAAGTTGGAACAGTGTCTCTTAAATATAACAATGCTGCTATTCGAATTATTTAATGATTTTTTTTTTAATGATGAATAGGGTTTCTTTTGTATTTTGCTGGGGTTGAAAAATAAAAAAATTCTTTGATACCAGCTGGGCGAGATACACCTTATCCGAGGGCTCGCTTGCGCGTCAAGAACAATTGTTCACAATTATAATTCAGTAAAGGAAAATTGTCTGCCTCTGCTTGCATACCAATGCAATTTGCGGACAATTATTAGCGCGATCCCCAATCCAAGATAGTTGTTTTAAACGACTATGCTTTATCTGTTTCAGGTGCCAAAACATCAGCCAAACAGGCCTGTCTTTTAAAAGCTACGTCAATTATTTTAAAAATTTTTTAATACATTAAAAAAAATAGATTTGGATTACGAGTAATTTCTACCAAATTCACCTGTTATAGTTGACTTGAAGTAAGTTCGCGTTCGACATAAAAATCCTTGTGCCATAAATTTCCATCAGCCAGATTTCAACAACGAACGCAACACACCAGTACACGTCAACGAGCGCGCGAAGAATTTTTTCCGCGAACAAAAAAGGTCCGCCGAAAGACTAACAAACGCGAGACGTTTAGCCGGAGCGATCGCAGATTAACTTGCGCGGCCAAGCGTGGCCCTCAAACTTTTGGCTCGCGTTCCCCTCCTGTTACGCGAAACACGCGATCTTCCTGTTAGAGGCGCGTTATACTTCGTTAAAACCGTTGACTGGTGACACACACACACACGCACACATACAGAGAAGTCATTCTCTGGAAAAAAACGGAAGACTTATTACATTCGAACGCGAACGGGCGATCGAGATGATAACCAAAGTGTTCCCTCCAAACGCCACCCCCTCCCCCGACTGCGCCACTTAACTGCCGTTTTTAAATTACGTTCTCGGGTTGTACGGATCTGAGATCGATCGGGAAGGAGGAAAAGGGAAGTACGTGTTTCTAATAACTCTGCTGGGCGAAACGAACACGCGAAGCTTAATTTAACCTTCCACATTTTATCGTCATTACCATCGCGGGGTACCATTGTGATTGTGTGAGTGTAAACAAAACGAAAATAACAATAAAATCACGACGTTTGGTTCTGTTTCTCCCGCTAATGACCGAGAGAGATCTTTCTGGATATGTATGTATAATGTCGTCCGCCGAGTAGAGTAACCTCGTATTTCAGAATTTTTTCAAAAATGTTTTTAAAATTTTCTACGATAATTTTCATGGGCCACTTTGGAATACGATTGGAAAAATTGTTTAAAAATTGACATATGTTTTGAAAAAATTCTGAGTTACGACGTGTTCTACCACTCAACGAACGATGTATGATACCTACGGCGGCAATATCCACGATACACATGCATACCTCGCTGTGGATGCATATCGTGTTTTTCATTTTTCCTGCTTCCTCCTCGTCGTCGTCACAGTTTACACGCTCGCACAAAAGTTTTCGCGTGGGTCGCGCAAAAAAAAAAAAAAAACCAACGACCAGCGCCGATCGCACCGAAAAAAGGAACAACAGCTGCTGTTGGGAAGCACAATGCGCGAGTTCTGTTCCGTCGTCTGCGCCGTAACGGGAACTTGCGATAATTGTGCACCGGTTACGCAAGCCTCCGACATCTGCGCCGCGTCGATCGATCGGCTGCCATACTTATAACTTTGTTGCGGGAAAAATCACTCGTGCGGTTGCAAAACGCGCCTCGCAACTGATGCCGGATGGCCGGTTGGGCTCAGGAAGCGGTTGCAAGCCCTAAGGGCGTTAAAGCTCGGCGAAAATCCGAAAACGAGACGCACCGTTACGCGCCGCCCGCGCCACAATGACGCTTCCGCCCGGCTCGAGTGAATCGCTCTGCCCTTTGATGTTGAGAATTGGGGCCTTTTTTTATTGTGTTTGGTAATTTCGGGTCGATCTGAGGTTTTGCGAAATCGGTTTGCGAAGCAGTGAGCTGTCGAGCGAGATTTCGAGCGTTTCTTTGTAAATATTCTAGAAGTCTACTAAAAAAATTAAAGAATAACGAAACGGACGGTTTGGGAGTTTTTCGACTGATTTGGTGGAGCTAAAGTTGTGGATTACATCTTTCGACTTCTTCGCATTGGCGATACCTTGAACAAAAATGATGAAAATAATTAATACAATGGATTTTTCCGTAATTACATTAACATTTCATATTCGAGATCCAAGTGCGGTCGAGTAAACTAATTGATCTTCGCAAGATACACTTTTTTCGTGCTCCTTCGCAAGATTACTTATTTGTGTGCCGCAATAATAATAACAAAGCGAATAATACAATTACTTTAATAAATTTTGAAAGATTGAAATAAAATAAAAATCACTGACATCCTAATGCACGTTACGATATCATACTTTTTCTCCATGCCTCGCTCGCCAAAGTTCAGTTTTCCGCTAAATTCATCAGCCGCGGCTCGCTCGAATTTCTCGTTACTCGTTACTTTTTATCGCACCCGCAGCAATTACAACCGCGCGCGGTCTGAGATTAGTTTCCGAAGAACGACAAACAGCGACGAAAGAAAGCACCAGACCCACTCATCACCCAACGAAACGGGCAAAACAAAAGACGGATTCCCGCGAAACACTGTACTCGAGCCGGAGAGCGTGTAAATTACAGATTACGCGTATGTAGACAAGCGTATAAATATACCCAGGCCGAAGGAAGTATACATCAGAGCCGAGGGACAAAACCAAACGCGGAAGCTAAGCTCCTCTCTCGTCGTCTCCAAAGTTTCACGCGCCCGAACAATCAGCGCGATTCCTCGAACGCTTTCGAATCCCCCGGCTGTCTCTTGCAGGTTATTAATAAACTCGCGGGTATGTGGTGTATCATATACATATATACCTGACTCTTTTCACGCCAGCGCGTCCCTACACTACTTATTAGAGCTGTATGCTCACGTATACACGCTCGAGCGTCTGTCTCTCTCCGTCAATTTTGCAACACGAAGCGCAATTAAGCCAATTATACACACACACACACTAGACACACTGACGTTATACAGATCGAGAGAAGGAGAAAGACACAAGCAGCGGTTACGTAAAGTAATTGGCCGCGCGGATTTCCTAAAACGATAATAATATTAAGGAGTTATTATTGTGAGCGATGCTCTCGGGTATTACGAGCATTAGACCCGAGCGGCGTTTCACACGACCGAAGTCAGCGAAGCCGAGTGAAATCTCGCGAGAGAGAGAGGGAGAGATTGATGGCGTGTACGCGAAAATTGTGATTTCCGAGCATTTGAAGTTGTAGGGTGGAGGGTTAAGGAGAAACTTCGCGAGGCGACGTGCGATGAGAATAACGCGCACGCGAGGATACAGTCATCAAATGTCTCTCGTATTCCTTGATTTACTTCGTGAGCGAAATAAAAATGTGAAACGGAAAAATCAAGATCGGCTGCAGAGACGAAGTTCTTTTGTGCATTTGCATATCCTTCCGTCCCGGATTGAGCTGTTCGTTACAAGCAGACGGGAATGAAGAAAAATGGGGCACTAAAATCTGCGTACCCCATCAGGTTATACTTTCGCGGAAAGATAGGGGGGTGAAAAGAAACAAAAAAAAACTGCACCGCTATCGAAATCTCGCGAAATAAAGCAATCCCCGCACAATGGGACCATTTTTCCGTGCAGCAGTACAACTTACACACCCGCACACACACTGCACTCATGGAGAGGGAGAGATCGGAGACCATCTTACACGGGCGCATTTACACTAATTGCCCCGCGGGCGCGGCGCAGAGCAGTTTCGCGGACACGGTAATAAATATCAATCGTGCATCTCCGCGATATAATAGACGCGATGCAGAGTACCCATCGCGAAGAGTACGTGTAAAGATACCCTACCTACCAGCGCGTGAGATATCTTTCTTCCCCTGATGTGCATAAGCGCAAGGGACGGGATGCAATTACCCACACATGATGCAGGTACCGCGTATAGTGATGTGCGCATTATAATGCTCGCACGCAACGCCATGCATGTATGTAGATAGGTAAGTATACGTATATCTCTTGCCCCACAAGTGTTATCGTTAAGACAAACTTTTACCTGCAGCAGTGCTCGTGTTCGGGGTGTGTACGGGTACAGTATATATATATTATACGTGTGGTCATGTAATAGTAATAATCGCGATTTCTCGTCGCTATCTGGATCGTTTTTAATTCTCGGTAAAACAAAGAAGAAGAAGAAGAAGAGGAGCAAGATATCGCGGACTGCACGCAGGCGCCATCACTACACCATTAGGCGAAAAGAACGACGCTCGGCGCGTGCGAATATCCTTTCTCTTACTTCCTGCGGTGCTTCTTCCTCCCTCCGTTTGCACATATTTTCACTTTAACGCTTGCCAGGAGTAGTATCGCTGATATACCATGTTACGCCGCTGCAGAATCCGAGGTTTTGACGACGATATTACCTTTTTTTCAATAATGCGAGCTTTCAACCCGAGTTAAAAGCTCGGGCGCTAAGAACACAAGTTAATCCATGATATTATAAATGTTATAATTGGTATACGCTAATCCGTTTCAACATCACGACTATGCATGTACAATACGAGCCAGATTTCGCGTTTTAGCGGAAAACAATCGCGGGTTGCGCTTTACATATAGGCAGTACGTTGTATATATATATACCGGATTTCAAAATTCGGCTACGAGCCCGGCGAGCCGGAAAACAACGGGCCCCAAAAGGCCCGATCATCTCGCGATTCGCGCTCACGAAAAAATTCGTTGTACGCGACCGCGAACGCTCATTTGCATACAGTTTATAATCGTTTCACGGCCGAGGGGAGCGAGGGTGAAAAATTGCGTCGTAATCGTTTCAAAACTCGCTCTCGCTCGCGCCGCGCGATACGCAAGTGCGCGTACC
Source organism: Copidosoma aretas (assembly GCA_030522625.1). Classification (NCBI taxonomy): domain Eukaryota; kingdom Metazoa; phylum Arthropoda; class Insecta; order Hymenoptera; family Encyrtidae; genus Copidosoma; species Copidosoma aretas. The sequence goes on along the minus strand of JAPYYV010008835.1, from coordinate 3,996 downwards.
GCTGTGTATATTGGGATGAAAAAAGGAGTATGCGTATAATAAACGGTGGCGTAAGTGTGTGCGGCGCAACAACGCCGCATCGGAATTTCTCAGCTCTATATACTGTACAGTATACTTATAGCAAGTCTGTACGAGCGAATTAGACAGAGCCATTATGCTGTACGCCTGCTGGTGCCGGGGTTCCGGAAAAACCCACGGTGATATTTCGCACCGCTCGAAAATGATGCGAGGAGCCGTGCAAGAGTCGTCTTACGTAAAGCTCTTTATACTCGCGCTTCTGGTTCCCCGCGGTATTGTAAAATAATCATATGCGCAGACAGGCGCTTTGGTAACTCGGTGTGTATTGTGAGCGCGGAAAAACTGAGCAGCGCTTTTATAACGCTCCGAGGAGAGGATCGGGGAAATAAAAGGAAGAGTAAGTGTGTATGAGTAGCGGCCGCCGCCACGGCAATTAGATCCGGCGCGAGCCGAGAGGGCAGCGTGAAAGCGGCCATTAACGTCGGGTTTTTCCCCACTTCTGGAAGGCTTGAACGACAGTGCGTGGTGAATTTGAGGCATCGCTCTCTCAAATCGCGCTTTTCATTCTCATACGGGATATATTGTGTGTATATAGAACCGAATCTGTACACGTGTACGTGTGCGGCTTCCGCGTAAGTATAAGCGAGGGCGCGCATCGACGCGCTCCGTTCGGCTCGTCGTAACGATAATGGCGAGCAGGAGAAACTTTTTCGCGCGCTCCCGCTCGATCTTATCGCGGGCTCTCTTTTCGTGTACATGTACTCGTTATTTCGGTGGGAATTTATTAAATCAGCGGAAAACGAAGCGTTTACGCCTCTGTTTTCTACACCAGACAGCAGTGTTACGGAAGCTCGGGAGAGTACTTTCTTTATTTTTTATATTTTTTTTTATTCTCGGAGATGATGTAATTCAGCGCACACGGTGTCCTCCGCTGGTACAACTGCAGACATTTTTTCAATAAATTTGTGCACGACGTGTCTATTACCAACGCGAAACTGTTTTGCGATGGATACAATATTTTTTAGATCCCACAGAGCTCAATTATTACAAATATTCGATCTATCCGCCTCCAAAAGAACCTCGGATTCTGGAAGAAAATTTTTTCAACAAAACAGAAGAAAATCCGCACGGGATGCATCTGCTGCGCGCGCATGCCCATATTCCCGCAGCCGGAAAAAGCCGACCCCGCGCGCGCGTGTTCCGCGTGTAACGGCACGCACAGTTCGCACACACACACACGTGCTTACGGAAGCACACCGGGAGGTATATAGCTGGAGCAGCCGAGCACACCGCCGACTCCCACAATATTATCTCGGCGCATGATTGCACGTCTCTCGTCCGCGGCGTCTGGACCGCACGATGGCCGCTCAGCGCGACCATTGGCCCGCGGGTAATTGCACGTTTCTCCACCTACCCGCGCGATCTGCTGCACCGAGAGCTTACCATCCGCCTCTCGCGTTCCCCCTCGCGCTGTTATTACACGGAGATCTTGCTGCTCGAGAGCCTCTCGGCCGGTGTGCTCTCCCTCCGCTCCTCTTTGCCGGAATATCAGCGACGAATCGTCCGGCCGCCGAGGCTCAACGTGAAACTGTATCGTCGGAGAGGAGCTTCGATCCGCCCTCGAGGGTAATGCGCGGGCGCCCGACCCGATCCGTGTACAAGTACTGCTGCTTATTTTTATCGATCTCCACTTTGGGTTGTTTCGTTGAATGATTTTCCGTTCGGCATATATGCATGTGGTTTTAAACTCTGTGCTCCGATCGTTTTCGCTGGGGAGAAAAAGGGGAGGAGGAAATGGTAGAGAGGTCGATCTGAAACGCGATACGAGGCATTTAAGTCTTGGTTTTTAAGTGCGCTTCGTAATGATATTGATAGCTGGTGGGAGAGTTTTTTTGTAAACAATTTTAATATATTTTTTATCATCAACACACACAATGTATAACTTGATTGTAAGCGCTGATAATTATAGATTCATGTGATCACTAAATTTAAGATCTGGTTGGTTTATGCCCCGACGAACTGAATAAAACTAGAAGTACGCAGTAAAGAGAACATTTTTTTCTCCGAGCTTGGCCATTTTCAACCGAGCCTCGGATGAAAAAATTCAATCAAGTACAAACGTGTGCCGATGAAATACCATAGTAGAAGATCAAAAATGCCTAGAACAAAAAAGAAAAATACTAAATAATAGATCTCCGCGTTGAATCTTCAAATACATACCTTTCGAAACATACATGGGTAGATATATCTTTCTGCGGTTCTCGTTCCGACTCCGCCGACAAAAGGGGAAAAAAAAACAACACAAGCATAAAGGACGCACGAAGCCCATAAAAATTACGTGGAATGATACGAGCACCGAAATTATCTCGAGAACGACTTATTGAGGTCCCGCAGTATAAGTACCTGGCCATCAGCGCACGAAAAAACGAGCCACGCGCGAGGGGGGGATTCGCCGAGGAGAAAGAGATGAGGCAATTTCGCGCGTAAAACGACTCGCGCTTTCAATGGCGTGTAATTTTAATAATCAATCGTATGAACGTCGTTTAATTTTTTTAACGACCGGTTTCGCTGACTCTGGTCCGTTTGCTGCGGCTGCTGCTGCTGCTGCAGCTGCGATGGGAACATTCTTCGCTGGAATTATAAGGACGCAATGGGCATCATTTTTATGGAATTTTTTTTCTTTTTTCTTTTTAGGTACAATCGGACTCGATGATCAAAATTTCACCGACATACGAATTATCGTCAACAAATAACACCGGATCGGTAATTGCACGTATTTTTGTATTATTTTCAAAATTATAATATAAAAAGCTATTGTGGCGAAAAAACAGGCCACCACCACCTTGTTATTGAGACACCCAGGCGACATTTATCACGCTAACAATCGCAAACTCAAACGCGTGAGATGGACTGACTGATGATCGGCCCAGTGATCGATGAAAAAAAAGCTTGTAAGTATAATTGGCCGGGAGGCGCCAACCGAGCGCGTCGTACAACAACAACAACAGGCCCACAACTTATATACACGTGCGGCGACGATGATTTGGCTCTTCTCTTCGAAAAGAGCCTTTCTCCGTTCGCCTTCGTGTTATCTTATCGTGGGGTGTGGGGAGAGTCCGTCGTCGTCCTCCCATTGCATTATGATGCTGGGGACCAGATTTTTACCAGTTACCAAGTATATTCTTTCCAATTCGCTGTTCGCGTCTGTTCTTTTTCCAGGTTCTCGTCGACTTTTTTTCATACTCGACTCGAATTTCGGATTCGAGAGCCTCTGCGGACGTGTATCATAATGATTGTTTGGGGATTATTTTATGTCCTCCGAACTGGTTTATTTTCAGAATGACAATATTAGGTACTTTGAAAGGTGTGCGATTGGAGTGACTTTTTTACCATCGAAATAAACCTATGTTATCAATTATTTTCATTCGCAGCGTTCTGATTAACTGCAACCATTTGAATGGCCATTATCAGTGGTTTTAAATACTTTGAAAAGTTTTGTTCTTCACGCACATAATATATACACTCTTATCAAAAGTAGTTAATAGCCAAGGATTCGCAAAGCGTGTGCCATTGAACTAAATAAAATACACAATCTACGAGCCATCACTCAATTCGTGCTGTAAATTCCTCCAAACTAAAAGTGTAACACCTATACTAATTATCCATGGAACACCCATCAATCACGGCTATCTTACAAAATTTAACGTACACAACGAAAAATCGTCCTATAGTTTTTTTTCATGAAAATCCAACGAAAACACACTCACGGAGAAAAGCTTATCGGATGTGAAAACAAAAAAGATAATAACTTTTGAACGCAACCAACGGCGCGGCGGACCAGGCAGTAATTTGATTCAACAACTCGTTGTGCGCGCGCGGTTACGCCGCAAAAGCCAGTCCGTGCACTCCCGTCATAATCGCATGTACGCAATATTCGGGGAACAATTAAAGAAAAACAAAAAAAAAACAAAACACGCA
>JAPYYV010008834.1:0-12341 GCA_030522625.1 Copidosoma aretas | reverse complement strand
CATACATATATATGTATATATATATATATATATATATATATATATATATATATATATATACAACCTATCGATACAGTCGTATATTTCTACAATATGAACCATTTCCACTTGATTATTATCTCCCTAGCTTGGACTTTCTTGTTTGGTATTGACGATGCGCTTCCAACAACTATCGCAAAATTTTGTATTCTAACGTTTCTGATGTTACACTCAAATTCAATGCTTGATGTTGAATTTCATTTACTTTTCGTAAGTTCAAACTTCTCTTTCTTGCATGGTTCTCTATCTTGAAGGGATTGAAACAAGCATCGAAACGAGTTTCGAAGACTTGTTCTTTTTTAATTTGGTTTTTGGCACCTCGATGAGGCAAGCACTCGCACACGTAAATGCGGTCAAAAACTTAGGATTATTACAATCTTTGAGAAAACAAGAACAAGAACAGGAACAATAAGCACATACAGTGAGAAAAATCAGTCTTTTAGGGTGAGCAAAAAATATCACAAACAGCACTAACAACAATCGGTGAAAGCAGGCGAGCAGATGATTAAACACATGTTAGGTTAGCCACGAGTACTGTTGGACATTTACGTATTGCACGTTACGTATTATACCTAACGTATACATGATACAGAACGATTGTACGGTTTGAAAAACCAAGGGCACTCTTGAGAGAAAGTCGAAAAACTAATACTTACTAAAAAACAATAATGTTGAGACTTCGTTACGATAATGCTTTTACTTAATTGATTATTATTATTATTATTGCTTTGTTATACTGTTAATTTTTCTAATAAATAATATTTTTGATCGGAAAAGTATAACAATTACTTATATTACGAACAGATATGATTTGAGGTGGAAAATGTGGCTTTGATTGTATCTAGCGCATGATGTGACGAGCTGCGCGGGTTAAATTAATCTTATCCATTGGAAATATAGATTACTCTATCCAACCAGAAAGTGTTGCATATTACAAAGGTGTTCAGTTTGCTAAATAGTTGCCATTTGTATTGAATAAATTGAAAAAATAAATAAATTAACGTTATTTGCATATCATTCAATAATTTCAAGGTTATGTCAAAAATGGTTGATACAAAAGTTTCTACAATAATTATCAACAACTTTTACATCCAAATTTTTTCGATACAATCTATAGATTTCGTTGTAACACGGAAAAACCGTTGTTTTTCACGTGTCGCGCTTAGTAAATTATTATACCTTTAATAGAAGTTATTGCGTTCTTATAAATTTTACAATAGTTTTTTATGTAAAATTTGACGCAGAATACAATAAAAATACAGAGAACAGAAAAAATGGGGGTATTCATTGTTAAAACTCGATTTACAAATTTCAACTGTTAATAAAAATATGAATTTGTTGCGAATTTTTTTTTTTTATGTTCATCTTAACATTCGATCCATCCGCTACAAAAAGGTAATCGGTGAAATTTTTGTAGATGTAAAGGGTTCTGAGCTAGAGAAATTTAGAAAATACTCAAAAATTTAAAAAAATCGTTGTTTCTCGCATTTTGGATCCTTTGTATCAAAGAAAATAAGAAAAAAACTATTTCCCAGGACACGTATTTCTTATTTCTTGATGTGGAATCTGTAAAAACAATTGTAGCCAAATTGGTTATGTTTTGGTCAGAAAGTGTTCAATTTGTAAAAGAATTACCCACATATACACAGACACTTACATGCACACAAAGATTTAAACTAAAAAAGTCCTTCGGATGCTGCCAAAAAGCATGACAAATTCAAGATTTTTCTACAGACGAAAGCCAAAACATGTCTACATTTAGCGGTTGAACCTGCTATCTCTTCTGTAATCAATACAATTGTCTACACGAACGAAAATCGAAGATGTCTGACTCTAATTTATTAGCAAATATTTTTAGAATTGCTTGTGTGTTGTTAGAAACGGACCTCAACGATTATACGTCGGAACACGGAATACTTATATCAAGGCTATCTGGTGCCGACAGCGCCATAAAATAATAATAATAAGATAATTATAGCAGCGATGTCGATGCTTTATGATACTTATAACAACAATAATACAGAAGGTCTCCTTTTGCAATATTGAAATTTTCCAAAAACTTGGAAGGTAGATTTAATGATTGCTGGACTTCCATAGAGATCATTGACATATACAGACATGTGCAACACGTAAACAAGGTGAAGAGCCAAAAACCACTACATACAACTACAAATATATTAAGAGACCTCCCGGACTTCGCCTGGCACTTTAGTGATTAATCATGAGACGTACCCGACGACCCAGGACCATCGGGAGGACGAGAATCGCCATCTACGTCTCCGTGGTCTATAACCGACGCTCAAGTCATAACATCGTTAATTTTTATGATCCAGTTGTCGAACACAGACTACCGTAGCATAGGTGGCACGCTAGAGCATCTTGATGATCTTTGGAGCGCTGGAAACAGCGATGCCAAAAGGCACAAAATTCTCCGAAGTACTCTAAGGCTAAAATAGGAAGTCTTAACTGGGAGCAGGGGTTCTATCAAAGTGAGAATAAATTTTCCTTGCTTATAAAGGAAGCTATGTATTGGTAAAAAAAAAATTGTGGAAATACGTTAGAAATGTCTAATATAGCATATGTAGTGAAAAAAATACATTATTAGGAAAAGTCTGTCTGTCTGTGTGTGTGGGTTTGTTTGTGTGTAATCAGTCATGTCTCAGGAACGCTACGGTAGATTCCAATGATTTTTGGCTCAAAATATTTGTTCTTTCATCCCCATGGCAGCTCAAAAACAAATTTAAGTTTTACACCTTGATAAAGTTTTTTGTAAAGATTTTTATGGTCAAAAAACGGGTTTGCTACTTTTATAGGGTAAAAAAAATGTAGTTTCATTTTTAATAGAAGCATCTGATAAAGCTTTAAAATACCTTTATTTTCTAATTTGAAATATCTTGATTAAGTATTTTTGAAAGTTTTTATAAAAGAAATACTAGGATTTTTGTGAAAAATCACTCATATCTCTGTAAAAAATGTAATAGTTGCAATGATAAAAAGATTCACTTTATTTGTTCTTTCAGCTGTTCACAAAAAAATTGAGTTTTATACCTTACTAAGGATTGTACAAGGATTTTTATGGACAAGAAACGGTATTTTTACTTTTTCGATTGTTAAAAAAATCTAATTTAAAATTCTAAATAGTGTTATCTGGGAGATTCAAAGTAGCTCTATTTTTTTTTTATTATAATGTTGATAAGTTATTTTGTTTGGTTTTTGTTACAGAAATACTAAGATTTTTGCGAAAAATCAGTCTAATTTTTTTAAAAGATTGAAGAGTTGTGAATATAAAAGTTTTTAAATAAATTTTATAATTGTCTTTTTAAATATCTAGGAAAAAATTTGAGTTCTATACCTTATTAAAGTTTGTATAACGATTTTTATGGTTTAAAAACCTTTTTCTTACTTTTTGAAAGGAATGAAAAACCTATTTGACTTTCCAAATATTAACATCCGATAATGCTTAAAGATAGCTGCATTTTTCATTTTGAATCATCTTGATAAGTTATTTTTTTATGAAAGAGATACTAGGATTTTTGTGGAAAATCAGAAAATAGGAATTCATTTTAAAATATTAATCCATTCACGGTAAAGTTCACATGCAACGCAGTACATTAATGAGTACAGGAATTATGCTCTAATAACGATCAATATACAGCTTTTGTAACCTATCTCTCTCTCATATACTGTAAAAAAAATATTGGTGTAAAATTACAACGTTGAGTCCATAAATAATCCGAACTTCGTTGAATGTAGTAAGATAATAAGAATAATGTATAAAATTACAAGCGATTTGAAATAGTACTGTTCACGAGTTTGATTCAAATAGCTTAAAACCAATAATATTTTATGACTGGTAAATGTAAAATTTACCTAAAAGTAAAACGAAATTAAAAGGTTCACATTTAATCAAGTAATACTACAAATTTGGTGTAAATATAAGTGTATTTGATAATTTTACGTGATGTATTGATGTGATTTTACAATCGCATGAGTAAATCTTACACTAGTATTTTTGAGAGTGTACTAATAGTGCAGATACCACCCTATCCTCGTCCTGGCCCGGTGCGGAATCCAGAAGCCACCCTTGCCTCGTCATAGGCCAGTGTGGACGTGCAGATGCCGCGCCGCACAGTGGGCCGAAACGGTTTTTTTCGTCCAAAAATCAAATATCTCAAAAACGAAGATAGATAGCAAGAAAATTCTTTCTGGTGCGTCTTCGTCATTGAACGTAAAATATAGAAAAATTATAGAGAATCGTCTTCAATGGCTTTCTAACCTACAAAATCTGCTTAAAAGATATATTTTTTCACGAAAAATCAGAATATGGCTCGAAAAAAATAATTGAAATATAGTCCTGGGTGGAAGAGGAGTTTTTTAAATGTTTTTGTGCAAAACATAATGTTTTATAATTATTTTAACCCCTGAAATGTTTAACATAACCTTAAATTTTCCAATATGTGGAGATACGCTACTTTATTGTATTATTAGATATTCAGCTAGGCCAAAAACCCAGATAGCCAAAAAATTCTTCATGGACTAACTTTTCTACTTGATATAGACTTTGAAAAAATACAAAGATGTGTAGACAGATCTTTCTTTAACCTCAAAAACTTGTTCAAACTCAGATTTTTACGCAAAAAATTGACAAAACGGTCAAAAAAATTATAAATAATTAACGTCAGACAAAATGTAGATATTTTTTTATATGTGTGCACTTGAGACCATTTATTTTATTCTTTATAGCTACTCGATATAACCTAAAACAACTTAAAAGCCCTAAATATGCTATTTTATTTGATTTGCTAATACGTAGCACTAAAATATCTTTATACATCATTGAAATTCTTTTTACCTCTTAGTTACTTATTAAAGTGTAATAAATGGTTAAGATTTCTTATGTAAAGCAGCTCCCTAACTTCAAAATGTTCTAAAGTGTGGATTTTTTTTACTAAAAATCAAAAAACTGGTCAAACAAATATAAATTCTGAAATTTCGACAGGAAAGGTATTCTATGTTCATTTTGGCACTGAACACAATATATTATACGTAATTTCACCGTTCTAGTTACTTTATATAACCTCAAACAAACAAAAAATGGAATACACAATTGCGTTTAATTCGTAAACGCGTAGTTCTACATTTACTTTAGCAAGCATAAAAGTTCTTAATGGTGTTTTTTTTACTGAATAAATGATGTTGAAATACTACGTAGAGTCTCATGATACAGTGTTTTCTAATCTTAAAAGCTTTCTCGTCACTAATCTCTCTGTTATCGTGATAAATTCCGATATTTATATGAATTTTGAATGAAAACATCTTTTAATAATGAAAAAAAAATTTCTATTATGTCTTTAAATATTTCAATCACCTTTCTGGTAAATCACGTAATTCATGCTCTTTCAATCTTTTTTCCACATAAACCATGGATATTTTTGGATCTGATCAATACACTGCCCTGTTTGAAGTATCTAAAATTAGATGAGACCGTGAATCTTGACATGAACGCTCTCGTAAAAATCATCTGTAAATTAATTATACATGGAATAGCATCTTCTGAACAAAATCTTTACAGAATTTCTAATAATTATCTAATTTTATGTGAAATTTTATGTAAACGACACTGAAAATTCTGTGTTTTCAGGTTATTAAGGTTATGTCGAGTAATTGTTAAAAGTGGATTAAGCACGATGTATTGTGTTTTGTGCAACAGCATACATAAAATATTTCATAGTCAAAATGTTATCCTTAATATTTGATTGAACAGTTTTCTGTTATTTGTGGAAAAGTTCTGATTTGAAACATATTTTAACGTTAAGGAGCTGCGTAACATGAATCGTTTCAATTATTAAAGATTATCAAACTAGTAAGTATAACGATACGAGAAAAATTTTGATTCTACGTAAAGGTGTTTTAGAGCTACGTATTAGCAAAACAAATAAAATGGCTTATTTGTAGTTTTTAATCTGTTTTAGGTTATGTCAAGTAGCTATAAAGAAAACAAATATATGGTCTTAAGTCAAGCATATAAAGAAATACCTATATTTTGTCTGACGTTAATTATTTATAATTTGTTTGACCGTTTTTTCAATTTTTTGCGTAAAAATCTGAGTTTGAACAAGTTTTTTAGGTTGAAAAAGAGCAATTCATACATCTTTATATTTTTTTGAAGTCTATATCAAGTGAAAAAGTTAGTCCATGAAGAATTTTTTGGCTATCTAGGTTTTTGGCTTAGCTGAATATCGAATAATACAATAGAGTAGCGTAATTCCACATTTTGGAAAATTTAAGATTATGTTTAGCATTTTCAGGGGTTCAAATAACTATAAAATATCATGTATGGCACAAAAATATTTAAAAAAACTCCTTTTCTGCCCAGGACTATATTTCAATTTTTTTTTTCGAGCCATACTCTGATTTTTCGTGAAAAAATATATCTTTCAAGCAGATTTTGTAGGTTAGAAAACCATTTCAGTCGATTCTCTATAATTTTTCTATTTTTTACATTCAATGACGAAGACGCTCCAGAAAGAATTTTCTTGCTATCCATCTTTGTTCTTGAGATATTTGATACTTGGACAAAAAAAACCGTTTCGGCCCACTGTGCGCCGCCTCATCCTTATCCTGTCTCGGTGCAGACGTGCCTTATTTACAAAAATATTTGATACCCTATCAAGGTTGTTGTAAAAATTTTTGATGCTATGAAACGGTTGTTGCTGTTTTTGGAGTAAAGAAATTGTAATTTGACTCCTTAAATAGTAATATTCTATAGATAATTAAATAACTTTATATAATTCATTTATTTCTTAGCTACAAGATAGTTATATTACGTATATCAATTTTAGTAATAAGTTACAATTATTGATTTAATTGATTTTATTTCAAAAAAATTTTGACAATATTTTTTATACTATTCAGATAAAAATCTTGACATTATTTTAAAAATAATTTTTTATCATAGAGCATCAAAATAGCTTTTTCTTACATTGTAAACCATTATAATATTTTATTCAAATTTATTTAGTTTAAAATTGCAGAGTAATGTTGTTGAGGAAGCTTTGTGCTAATTTATTGGCAGCGCTTTTTTTCTTATAATCTCTAGAAAGTAATAGTTAAGCACATGTGCCGTCATAGTTGTTACGCATGCATGCGATAAACATTATCAAAAAAGTAAGCTAGTTAGGGAGAAATTTTTTGTTCCCCAATAGAATCCCCGGTCTTTCTTCGTTTTAGGCACTTAAGTGCGGGGGGCTTAATTCTCTAACTTTGTCAGCCTTGTCGCAAAGTAAAAAGACGCTTTCTGACACGTGACAAATTTTGTCGGGAAGAAAAATCGTTAAAACGTTTTAAATACTCCTTAAAGACTTCTTGCAGATGTTTGATTAGGTTTCTCATTTATGAGAAAGCGTCAGTGATCGTATTTTATATAGAATTTACTATTAAAGTCTATATTAAGTTCACGGTAGTAAAATTCTACTGATAATACGATCACTAGAAAGCGTATTCTCACATTGTAAGAAGGCTGACAAAGTTAGTGAATCATGCTCCAGCCACCTGGTTATCTCTGGAGTGTTTATTTGGCTCCCAAAGATAGAGATTCGAGACATCCTAATGCCTTGATAAACTTGGCTTGTGCGTGATTTTCAGAGGAATCCTGAAGGGAATCTTAATGGAGTTTGTTTCATAAGATAACGTTTAGGTCCTGAGGATACTTGCATACGTGATTACGATTGAAACTAACTTGCTACCTATGGAGGTACAAAAAGGTTGAAGTCTTCCTTCTGGCAATTATCATAGAAAGACTTTCTGAAGTCTGATGAAAGCTCTTGACTAACTGCTCCAAGAAAATTATAGTCCTTTTACACTTTTCGCTCTTCTGAAGGGGTAAACGTATCGTATTGCATTGGAATTTTAGGGGTAGGATTCATGGTAATACTTTAGGCAGTAAAAGTCCTGCGTCTCTTGACTTCTTGTAATCTCGATGCAGGTCTGCACCAGTTTTTAAGGTAAAATTGCATCGCTTTGTTGGAAACCAAATCCACTTCCTCTATTCGCCATAGTACGTAATTTTTTCCCCAACCTACCATCAACCAATTTACCTTTAAAAAAAGTTATGAGCTACGTTCAAGGTAGTTCTCGATCAAAAATCCTTTTCTCACAATTAGGCTTAAGGTAGCTATCATTTATCATGGGCCAAAATTTGAAGAGGCTCAGCGGTATAGTTTCGGAGATATTGAAGTTTTAATGATGAATTTTAACACAGGAGATATAGGAAATTGCCGGATTGGAGGTCAATTGGTAAACAAAATTTCTCATATTTCTCAAACGCTTCTTACAATCTTCCCAAAAAATAGTACAATATAATTATTATTACAATCAAACGGGGGGTCAAGTTTTAAGAGCTCATTGATATGGTTTTTTAATATTAGCTTGTCAAAGTTCATAGCTTTCGTGTAAATGCATGAGAAGAAAAAGCACAGCTGTATAGTGAAGACCGTATAACCTATAAATATGCTATAGTGCAGTATGGCACACGCTATAGAGTGCTTCATAACTACCTCAATAGGAGAGTTGAATTGTCTGGATCCGTAAACACGTCATCCCTGAGGTGGAGTACTGGAGTGGTGCGGGGGTCCGTTTCCTGCCTCTTGTGACACAGCAATAAATTCTGTTACCGCGATCGATATAAGGCAGTATCTTATTTACTCCTTTATTCCGCTCAAAGCGTGAAAACATCTAAAAGGTACACCTATGATGAAGTTGGTCTCATCTTTACGAATGAAGGCTCTAAGATATTCTGAAGAATATGGAGCAGATCGAATTCTAACATAAGCCGATTCTAAGGCACTGTATACTTGTAGTACTATGATATTGCTTGCAGACAATCCATCTAAGAAAGATTAGAAACAAATATTGACGTTCATGAAATTTGAAACTCCTTTTATGGTCACGATTTTTCTCTAAAACATGAACGGCACCTTTTTGGAACAAAAATATAGAAGCAGCCATAGTCTATTCCCACTGGATGTTAATAGAGATCGTACTACACGCCCCTAGCACATTAGTGCCTAACATAAAGACCGACCAGGAATTCTATTGGAGTACAAAAAATACCTCCAAAAGTAGCTTACTTATGTGTAGTAACTATGACGGTGCATGTGCTTCACTATTACTTTCTAGAGATTACTGGAAAAAAAAAATTATTTTAGTTTGATTAAACCCCTGCTCCCAGCCAAGACTTTCTGCTTTAGCCTTCAAGTACTTCAAAGAATTTTGTGCCTTTTAGCATCGCTGTCGCCAGCACTCCGAAGACCATCAAGATGCTCTAGAGTGCCAAGCTATAGCTAGATGCTCCGATAGTCTGTGTTCGACGGCTAGACCACAAAAATTAACGTTGCTATGACCCGAGCGTCCTTCCCCCCAGGTAAAGTCTGGGTGGTCTCTTGATTTGCTTTGTAGTTATATGTATTGGTTTGTGAATCTTAACCTTGTTTACATGTGCATCATACATGTCTGTATATGTCAATGAACTATTTGGAAGTCCTGTAATCACTAAATCTATCATCCAATTTTTTGGATAATTTTAATATTGCCAAAGGAGATTTTCTGTTATATTTTTATTGTTATCATGATAAAGCATTGCCATCGCTGCGATAATTATCTTATAATTATCATTTCATAGCGTTATCAGTACCAGATGACCTTAACGAAGTACTTTGTGTTCATAAGTCTATCCCTTGAGGTCCGTTCCGAACAACTTATAAGAAATCCTAATACATAACAAATTATAATATATTTGCTAATAAATAAAAGTCAGACATCGTCGATTTGCACTTGTGTAGAAAATTTTATTGATAACAGAAAAGATAACAGATTTAACTGCTGGCTTTCGTCTGCAGAAAAATCTTTAATTTTGCATGCTTTCTGGCAGCATACATATGACATTTTTGGTTCAAATCTTCGTGTACATATATGTGTGTATATATACATCTGTGTGTGTGTTTGTGTGTGCGTGTGTGTACATTACTCTCTCAATCTCCGGGAAAAACATACAACACACACATACTTACACACGAAAAGATATGTAGCACTCAGACCACCTGTGCGTATTTGTAATATTTTACAATATAGAAATGCAAAAATTGCACTATATAAATTTTTTAAACATACAAATTTTTGATGCATGAACTTTTAGTGCTTGAACAATGGTCCAGTAAGGATTTTTGACGATTTTGTACCTAATAAACTATCAAATTTAGAGGTGATGTGCAAGAAACCTGGAGAATTTGTACAAAAAACGTGCTTTGTAAACTTTTGATCTTGTTGCAGTCTAAAAATGCCAAAAATTATACTATTATTTGATAAAACGGATAGAAATATGGAAAATATCCTTATTTTAATATTAGCAAAATAAGACTCTCATAATCTCAAAAATCATTGAAAACATTAAATTTTTCCGGGCTTTATTGTTACTCGAAAAAACTGTAAAAAATAACTTTTTCTCTTACTTATAATTATACGTTTAGAAATTTTTGCAAATTTTTCAGAGCTAACAGAAAGGCAAAAGAAACTTTTTTTGAAAAAACTCGTTTTAACGATATCAGCACCTTATTACCTCCTAGAAAGCTAAAAATTTAGCTGAAGGGACAATATATGTCTAATCGACCAACTTATAATAAATAAATATCCAGGGTAGGGTAATTTTGACCATCTTTAACCACCGCTAGACCCTTTCCTGATAGCATTTAGTTTTGGATAAAAGTGGTTATTTTATGAAATTAGTAACACCTTTGAAAAAACAAAAACATGGTTTCAAGTTAAATTGAAAATTGAATCAGATGAAAAATGTTTAAAAACACTTTGACTGCGATAAGAAATAAATTAAAAACTTAAGTTTGTAAGACCTAGCTAGTAATTTAATATTTATTACACTATGTTTATAACAACAGATTAAAAATTACATAGTTAATACTCATCATAATAAAATTCTTGTAACACATAAATCAAAATTTTATTATTCAAAATATGTGATTTATTGCATACATTACCAATTTATTGATCCACTTAATTTAAATATATAATTACACATAAAAATTAAACTCAAAAATTCCGTAATACCTCCGTGTTTCGGTCGTACCAGTGCAATGACTCTTCCAAGTATCCTTTTAAGTACGAAAAGTTCCTTGTCAGTATCATTTATTACCGACAAAAACCATTTTTATCTTTACTTGCTTGTGACATAACTATAAAAAAATCTAAAGCATAAAGTTCTGTTAAAGTCATATTACATTATTAGAGATAATCATTTTTCATGATTGAATGTGCATTTGGCTTGAAAGAAGTAAGAGGCCCATTATAATCTTACATTAAAAAAATAATATAAGATGGATACAAATTGAAAACTTTGGTTTATTTAGAGATTTTTCACTTACCATTCTCAAAAATAAATCATTATGAACTTTTATTGAAACGTGTATTCGATAATGAAGGAATAAACAAGCCTGAAGAGAGACTATAAAGAAGGATAAAAATAAAAGAGGACCTAATACAAAACCAATAGGGCCAAAACTAATGATTTAAAGTATTGCTACATTAACAAAAAATTAAAAAACGTTTCATGAATAGAAGGATATTGGAAGGACAGGCAAGATAAGAGAGAAAAAATAGGCAAGACTAAGGTACGGTAACGTCGGAAAGGCAGGCAATAAGCGATAAACAGACGAATGATGTAGGGCATGTGAAAATAATCGGTGAAATTAAAGCTAATATTAACGTGAAGGGGAATAAAATACAAAATCAGCGAGGTATGAGTTAAAGAAGTAGAAAGACTAAGGCTATCGGGAACAAAAAAAAAGGTAGAAGATAAGAGCTACTGGAAGGAGATCCGATTACCGGCATCACTGCGGGAGGAAAGGGTCAAATTTTTCTTAAAATAAGATAGCTCTCGATTGTATAGTCCGATTGTAATAATTCTTTTTTTATTTTGAAGGTTTTGGATAATAGAATAACAGGAAAGTGGGCCGAAGTGATCCTGTGGCTCTGGAGGGGCAGTAAAACCCCCCAAAAGTGCCCCAAAATGACAAAAAAACTTAATTTTTCACAGAGATTGTTGTAATTTGTACTAAACACAAAAAAAAAGCATCTTTTTGTATTATCAAGGTCACATTTCTCAATAATAAGGACGAGTCGTGAAGATCCAAGATGGTGGTGGCAATATGGCGGCCAAGATGAAAGAATTATAAATAATTTTCATTATTTTAGTCGTGATTCGATCTTATTCACTACAACTAATTCTAAATAACGAT
>JAPYYV010008833.1:0-15747 GCA_030522625.1 Copidosoma aretas | reverse complement strand
TTCCATTTAATCCTACAGACCAGCTATGTCATTCTCGCCATCGCAAAATAATGTAAAGCGTATCAGTGCTAGTTTTAGTTGATCTATTGTGTTCGTCTGCGGCGCAGATCGCTAACAAGCCACACTGAAGAGTCCAAGTTGGCGATCTGGGACGAAACGAATCTTCTCCTACCCTTCGATTCCTCTCCTTTTTTTCTTTGGCTCTGAGCTTCTAAGGTGAAGCCGCCAAGTACGAATTTCAACAAGCGTTGAACTTGCTTGGTATGGAGCAGTGCGTATACATGTGTGGGTGTAATTAAAAAAAAAAAAAAAAATTACACACACACATACGTCAAATTAAAAATAGTATTAATGTTTATTTATTGATATGACTGTTAGACCGATATAAATATTTGTCTTATTTTCGGTAAAGTTCTATCTTACGTTTATATGATAGAACTTTTAAAATGTTGCTTATCTTATGTATACTCGCTAATTCCACTTGATTAAGGTAATAAGCTTTGATGATCAAATGTTATTCGTACATATATTTTTGCTGAAATTGCAGTCGAAAATATAGTTTTACGGAAATTGATTATCAAACATATACTCCCTGGACTTCATTCAGAAAAAACTTCTAATTTTGATGGAAAAAATAATACATGTAAAAATAAATTTTCAAAAGTATTTAAATAAAAACAACAGAAACAAAGAATGGTTATCCAGAATATAAAAGAAGCAATAATTGTCATGATAATTATATTTACAGACTGAAAAATAGTATTATCAAGATCACAGTAGATAATTCTATCGTAAAACCTTACAGTGATTTCTTGTTTATTAAATAAAATTGCAATAAAAATGTAGAGTGTTGTGTTTTGATCCAATGCATAAAGGACATATTTGATTATATTTATAGAGGTAGTGACAGATCATTTTGTAAACTAAGTGAAGAAAAGAAAAATTCCGAAGTACAATATAAAATTTCCCAGTTCATCAATGCCTGTGACTCAAGTCTAATGGAAGCAATATCGCGAATACAAGAGCCCCCTCTTTATGGTAGGAGCCATTTAGTCTTTTATTGACCTGTGCATACTGGAAATAAACATAGAATAATTTCTGATGAAAAAAAAAAGATAAAGCTGTTAATAATAAAAACGCTCCTTGCAGTTTAGTTTGACATAAATTAAAAAGATGATTTTGCCAAGAATATCAAATACATCAATATTCTAGAATATTATATATTTAACGGTCAAAAATAAATTTAGATAAAGTGCAAATACATAAAAAAAACTAGCAATTAGTAAATTAAATGTTGTGTCACCAAATGATCAAGAAATACTTTATTTGAAGCTTCTATTAAGCGAAGTTGAAGGCAAAACAGCTTTTAATGACATAAAAGCAATCAATGGTGTAAAATATAAGTGTTTTGAAAAATCGGCTATACACATTGTTCTTGTTGATCACGATTCGCACATTAATAAAAGTTTTTCAGAAGCTTGCATAGTTATGTTACCTTTTTACTTGAGAATATTTTTCGTGTTGTTTCTTATGTCTGAAAATTTTTAAGGATATATGATTTAGAATTAATTTTAAAATTCTTTTATTAAATGTTTCACTTGTAATAGTGACGATAAAGCTCTATCACATCTTATTAAAATTTTTAATAAGGATAACTTATTGTGTAAAAGCTTTCGACAACTACAACGTTAATCATTCATAAACAATGTTTTTAAACGCGATGACAGAGAATGCTTCAATGAAAGGATCTTTACAGATATTTTTTTAAATTTATTTAAGATAAGAAACCATTTTTTATGAAGTAATCAGTTCTAAAAAGATTTCTTTTTTTCGGAGATGCTCCTGGAGGATTAGGTAAAACCAGTTTGTACAAAACTTTAATTGGTTTTTTCTCATCGATTGATAGAAAACTTTGGTTACCGTCTAGAACAGGTATAACTCCTATCTTACTTCCTGCCGGGATGACAAGTCATAACATTTTTTTAACTATCTTTATATCAAAAAGCAGTTCAAACTGTTATTTTAGAACAGCAATCATATAAAAATGAATCATATTAGGCCGATGTTATTATTTGATTGAATAATAAAATTTTTTTTTGTTACTAATAAAAATATGAGACGGAAAGATAAGTTCTTATGAAATACTAAAAAAAAATTGATCTCGTAATTTTCGTTCTAAATTTTTCCATACTGTTAAAGATTTTTCAATAAATGATGTAATTTTAACATCACATAATCAGTTTACATATTTTTTAAATGATAAAATTGTATACAACATTAAAGGAATATCTGTCACTTATTATGGTCATGCTACCTATATGGAAATCGATGTAGCTGATAATATCATATACATTGATTTTCTAATAGAATATGGGAGCCGTATTTAAGTAGGTCTTTCGGCCTATATTCTGAATTTAAAAATAATTGCCATCATATTGTTGATTTGAAATTCATGTATTTAAGATGGTTTGTCACTAATAATAAAAAACTATACAAATACTATCTAAAGGCCGAAATCGTAGCTAGCGAAAAAATTGGAAAAAGAGTATATATTCCAAAAATTATTTTACATACGAGAACATTATCTTTATGACCTTTTGTTTTATACAGAAAACAATTCCCTTTGCAGTTAGCTTTTTCTGTGACTATAAACAATTCTTAGCGACAATGTTTGAATGAATTAGGTCCTTAGTTAACAAAGCAAATATTCAAACATGCTCAAATTGTATGTTGCATTGTCTAGATTTCAATATCCAAAAAATTAGTTTATGCGAAATAAATTTAAAAATCCCCAGAAAATAACAAATACAGTTTTAAATGATGTTTTTGATAAAGTTGAATGAAAAACGAGATCATGTTTTCATTTTATTCGTAACAGTTATAGAAGTACGCTTCTGCGTAATTCTTTTACCTACCAACATTTTATTACAATGCCAAGACACTCGCATACACACACAGACACAAATACACATGGATTGCAGAGTAACTTTACCTTGACGTAGTTCAATCTGAGTGATGCTAAATGACTTACGACAATAATAATACAAGACAGGACATTTATCATGTATGCAAGGGGAGCTGTAAAGGATCTGTAGGGATAATAAGAATGTTTAGGAAAAGAAGATAAATAAATATTTCAAAGTAAATAGGTTAGTAGCTAAAAAAGACGAGATATGGCGAAAAAGAAAAAGCTGGCGTGATAGGGATTTAGGGGACTAAAATTATTTATATTAAAAAAGAAAAGAAAAAAATCTACCTAATATTGTGCTTGGCCTGTAAGGTCGTAAAAGGGCAGAGGGGGGGGGGGCTTGCTCTTTTGGCGTGAGGGGCAAAAAGCGTTAAGAGTAAGGTTGCTGTAGGTGGTGCAAAAAATGTTTATAATAAAAAAGTGACGGAAAGGCTTTAACGTAATTTTATGAAGGGGCGCAGGTAATCTGTGTTGCCGCTGGCGAGAAGCCAAAAAAAAATATGTGGGGGATGAGGGCAAGGGCAGGGAGTAAAAGCGTGATGGGCCGTATGGTCTATAAGAAAATTACAGAATAGGAGGGTGTGTAGCTTATTTTTAGACAAAATTTTATTCTCATAATTTTTAGTGAGGAAAACACGAAGGGCGTGAAGAGTAAGGGTAGGGGAAGCTTAAACTAACTCCCAACACAAAATTACCACATAATATAGGAAGATATATCTGTAAATGTATATATACATGTGCGGCTTTGCCCCTCCGATGAACTTTGCGCTTTAGTTCACCATTGTTTATAAATAAGTTTAAGTTATACATTTAGTATATACAATGCAACTTATAGACCCAAATTTTGCAGAAACAAGGTTGAAGGAAAATGTAGTGTTTTACTTTGTTTTGGTTATAGGGGGTCTGAGGGGTTGCTATGGAAGCTTGTTGCTGGCAAAATTATTAATACAACCCCATTATATAGAAATACCCATATGGTTCTATATTAAATAGTAATTATGTAAGTCGTAATTTATATGCTTCCAAACGTTTTGTTTATACTTAAACGTAACGAAGACTATAAGATAAAAATATGCTGATTTTTAATGATTTTATGTAGAAAGTCTGACGCACTACTCTTACTATGCCCTTTTTGCCTATACACTTGTACGTCCTCTTCCTTTTTTTAGAACTCAACTTAACAGTTTTCTTACAGCTCCCCTCATATTACAAGGTATAAAATGTTTTTTTGTCCGGTAAATAGTATTGTTTTACCTCCTCTTCTCCCTTCTCCCCTGCCCTAAAGCCTTTTAATTTTAACCAAAGCCCCAAACCAACCTAAACTGCCTAATGCCTTTTGACAAACCCTTATGCATCCCATTTTTGCTAGGTTATCCCTCATACACCTAATAATATAGAAACATTTATTTACTGCTTATTTCCATGAAGCTCCCAAATATGGCCAAAGACATCTAAAAAAGAGATCTATCGTCAAAATTTGCTAAAAATACAAAAACAATTCTTACAATAGACAAATTTTCTCACCAAAGCACATAACCATCGTCAAACTTTGCAAGAACCTCCGATTGCCTCCGCAGCCACTCCTTTTTAGCCTCTTAGGACTTTCTGTATATTTAACTTGTCCTATTTGACAGACAGACCAACGCGAAATAAAAAAATATGACCATTAATGATACGACCGATCAAACAGATAAAGAGGGTTTGACAAGCTCAAGCTTAATAGAAGAAAAAAATGAACTGTATCTTAAGCACCAAAAAGAAAGTAATCATATCGACTTTCCAGCTTATACTGTTTCTTACTAATTCATTTGTTTGATAAGACATTGTAAAAAGAATAGGCAATCGTGTTTCAAAATAACGTACATGGGACAGAAACCTTATCTTCGTCATTATCAACGTCACCATTATCTCTATTTTCAACGTCATCATAAATATCATCATTATCAGTAACATCATCACCATAATCATTATTATCATTGTCATCATCATCATCATTAATATCATCAATATCATCATGAAACTAATCATTATCATCATCATTAGTATCATCATCATGAACATTATCATCATCGTAATCATTATCATCTACGTGATCATCATTATCATCATCTTGACCATCATCATCATCATAATCATAACTATTATTATTATCATCATTATCGTTGTATTGAATATCATCATTACATCATCATCATCATTATCATCATAAGCATCCCCATCAATATGATCATGATCGCAATCAGCATCACTATTATTATTAGTATTATCATGATCAACAACATAATTAAAATATAACATCATCATTATCTTTATAATTATTTTTATCATAATTATTGTATTTAATCTCATCAGTATCTTTATTTTTATCATTATTATTATCTTTGTCATCATCAACATATTTTGAATCTTTATAATTATTAATATTATCAACATCATCATCAAAATCACTATTTTAATCATCGACATCATTATCATTATTATCATCACTATCACCATGATCATCATCATTATGATTATCATAAACACTATAATTATCATTATTATTATCATCTTTGACGTCACCATTATCATAAATACTATTAGAATCATCGACTTGATTACTATTCTTATCATCATAAGTTCTTACCTCATTATCATATTTATCATCATCATTATTTTCATCATTATTATCATCATAACAATCATCATCATCTTGATTTTTATCAATATCATCATCATTATCGTTATTATTATCGTCATCATCATCATTATCATCATCATCAATATAATTATGATTATTAAACTTATCACCGTCATCATCATTTTCTTTAAAACCATCGTCATCATTATCGTCATCATCATTGCCATCATTATCATGATCATTATTATTAATATCATCATTATGACGATAATCATCAAAGTTATTATTATCATCATCATCTGTCTCATCAACATCAACATTGTTATTGTCATCTTTAATTTTTGTATTATTATTGCTACCTCATTATCGTTACTGTCACTTTCATTACCATTAGAATCATCAGTATCATCATCATCATCAATAGCATAATCATCATTATCATCATTTTTATGATCATATCATTGTTATGATATTCATTTTTATCACCTTTATTATCGACATTATCCACTTTGTCATGATGACTACTTTATAATCATTAAGATTACTAATATCTTTATCATCATCGTCAGTATCATTATCATTATCATCATTATCATTACTATTACCATTATCATAATCATCATGATCGTTATCTTTATTCTAAACTCTATTATCAGCAGCACCTTATCAATATAATAATTACTAATGTTACCCCATTTTCAGTATTATTATTATCATCATTAATAATATTAGCATTATCATCAATATCATCAATATTATCATCATAATTATCTGCTTTACAATCATCATTATCATTATCATCATTATCATCAGCATCATCATCATCATCATCAACATCATGATCATTATCATTATCATGAGTATCATCATCATTATCACTATTTTAATCAGTATTATCTCCATTATCATCATCAGTATCATTAGTATCATTATTTTCATCATCATTATAATCATAACCATCACGGTAATCAATATCATCATCATCATCTACATCATTATGATCATTATTATCATGAACATCATAATCCTCATTTTTATCATCATTATCACTACTATAACGGACACTGTACCAAACATTACCCTCTCCAATTTCAGATTGTCGTCCTGACAATCACAAAACTATACGCAACCGAAATCTCTAAAATATCATCATTTTCTTCTAATGTAACTCCAGGATAACAATACAGCTCCAGGATAGAAGATCACTCTTTTTAACTTCTGCTAAGCCAATAATTACATTGCATCCAACTGCAAATCCGACTACGTTATGATTTTCTATTACAGGTACAGGGCTTGGAATTTCTACCTTGACTGCACTGCCAAATTAGCGAACATCTTTAATCCGATTGTATATCATCCAGCCAAATTCGTATCTCTCTTCAGGGTATTGCGGAATGTACACAGTGTAATCCTTGTACACTAAATGATGAATAACTTTTCGTTGATCTTATTTCACGTTTCTACTCTAGCATTTGCCCCACGTCTTCGGAAGAATTAATCAAGCAAAATAAAACCAAGCGAAGTAGTTATGATGACATTTTTTCGTTGAATGTCGCAATTCTGTTTGCGTGTATAATCTTCGTCTTGTGTTTTAGTGATTTCTTAATAACGTAGACAACATAGTTAATCTTCTTGACAACTTCAATCGGACTCTCCTAATTGATCTGCAGTATTGGGCTCTTTCCTTTGGTTCTTTACGATTGTAGAATCAAATTTTTTGTTCTTTGGAAAAATCAACATGTCTTGCTCGCTTGCTGTAATGGGTTTTGATCTTGCTAGATACTATAGCTATGGTTGCACTTGTCATATCTTGAATTTTGCGATATTTTCTTCGTTTGATTTTGTACATAATTTTTTGATGATGAAACTTTAGCGTGATCATCCGGAGGAGGTCCTCTCAGCAGTTCTAGCAGGAGTCGTATGTCATCGCCGATTTACATTTTAGCTGGATAAAATCCGGTCGTCGCATGTTTGGAAGATCTGTGAGCTAACAATAATAGTAAGATCCAAGAATCCTAACCATTCTGATTTTCGTTTTCAATCTTTGACAAATAGTAAGGACTAGTCTGATGTTGGCGTTTCACTTGACCGTTTAATTGTGGGTGTAAATGTGTAGTTTGTGTTTCCCTAATTTCCAGAAACTCTGCTAATTCTTTCTCTAAGCATGAATCAAAATTCTCTTTTTGATTAGTATGTACTTCTAATGGAACATCATGACGACAAACTATCTTATCAACAAAAAATTGAGCAATCATTTTTGTCCTTATATTGGAAAAAGGAGAAGCTATTTTGTAAAATTATTTACCACAACAAGGAGGTACTTATTTCCCAATAAAAAAATTGGGAATGGCCCCAAAATATTCATTTAGAGTCTCCTAAAAGGTACCCCTTGATTATAAATCTTCATTTTACTAACTACTTTATCTGATTGATCTCTCTTTGCAACACAAACTGTACACGTTTAAAACTAATTTTCAACATCTTTCCTGCAAGTGGCCTAATATAATCTTTTCCTAATCTTCCCTAGTATTTGGCTGATTCTAGAATGTCCTTTTGTTAGCGTATCATGTGCTTCCTTCAAAAATGAATTAAATTTATTTCTCGGAATCACTAATTGCAAAGTTTTAGTTTTCAAGTTCGGTGATATCGATTCCTTACATAAAACTCCATCTTTAATTACGAAAGAGTTTAATTGACTACAGTACAGTTTTAAGCATTTGTCTTTTGGTGCAATTCACTGCCAATTTGGTTGACTGTTAGTTCTTTTGTTTTTGATAATCATCTTTATTGCTGGATCCTTAATCTGATACTCATTCCAATCTGACTATGCAGTACTTACATCATTTGTCTTCGCATAGTCGTCTGGACAATCCTTCTGGGTTTTCATGAGATGTTCCCTTCCTATGAATAATCTTTAATTTGTACTAACTTAATAATCCAACTTATCCAGCTAATTAATCATCTAACTTTTTAAATGATAAGAACCAAGGTGATTAGGAATGATTGGTCCTAGTCAAGAATTATTTTCCGTACAAATAACAACGAAAATGTCTTACTGACTCAACAATTGCTAACAACTCTTGACGAGTTACACAATAATTCCTTTCTGATGGACTGTATACACAACCTATGTAAGCTACTTTCCCCTCTTTACCATCTTGATTTTGAAACAAAACTGATTAAATTTCATGATCTGAAATATCGGTATCTAAGATAAACATGGAATCTCACTAGGGGGAAACTAATATTCGAGATGACGTGAGTGCTCCCTTTAATATGAAAAATGCTTTCTGATTTTCTGTAGACCATTTGGAATGTAAACTTTTTCATCGGTAAACTATGAAGAGGTCTGAAGTAAAAAAAAAAACCTTTACTAAAATGTCTATTATAAAAAAAAATTCCTAGAAACTGACGTACATTCTTCTTCGTTTTGAAAATCAGCTATTTCAAAACGGTTTTAAATTTTTTTGGATCAGTTTTCTTTTCTTCTCCTGATACAATAAGTCCAAGAAACTAGATTCTTTTTTAAAGAAAATAGGTTTTTTCTATTTATATAAGATTTGCTTTTCGACATCGAAGAAACACCTTTTTAAGATTTGCTAACATTTTATCAAATGAGTCTGCTACAACCATAATATCATCTAAATAGACAAAACAAATATTATACAACGATTCTTCGAATATCGTTTCCATAAGTCATTTAAATGTTTCCGGTGCTTTACATAATCCGAATAGCATGACTTTAAACTGACACAATCCTTTTCCAACAGAAAAAGCTGTGATTTTGCTATCTTAATTTTTTTTCCTTCTTGCCAGCAGCCGCTCTTTAAATCTAATGTAGAGAACCATGGTTTTCCTTATAATTTATAACGTATCGTCAGATCTCAGTAATGGATATGAATGTTTTTACGTCGCTGCATTTATTTTCCGAAAATCAACACAAAATCTTGTGTAACCATCCTTCTTACCTTTAAGTAACACTGGAGAACACCAGGAACCTAAAGATTGCTCGATAACTCCTGGCTTCTCCATTTCTATAATTAAGTTATCAACTTTCTCTTGTTTGTAAATCAGAACTCTTCTTAATGGTTATCTTATTGGTCACGCTCTATCTTTTAAGTGTATCTCATGTTTGACTAGATCACATTTACCTACGACATTGTCATCTTTAAAAATGTCTTAATACAGTGTTATTAAGTTGGGAAATTTCGTTTTCTTGTCATTATCTAATCCATCAGAATTTTCTTGAAAAAAATCACGCAAATGATCTGGAACTATTTCTTGTACGTCTAAAATTTGTCGAATATGTATATCTACCCTATTATTCAAATCTATCTTATCAAAAATACCCTAATAAAATTTTTTTTTTAAACCTATCTTATCAAGAAAATTTCATTCAAGGATACAATCATCAACTATATCCCCTACAAATGAAACTATTTTTACTTTGTGTTTTCCTAAAATCACTATTAATCTAACCCTGAATTTAACAAAAATCTCATCACCTGTTGGATACCTTAGTGTTTCAGAATTAATCGGAATTTTACTGTCCACTGAATTTACAAATTTCGAATTTAAAATCGTTACATTAGATCCAGAATCCAAAATAAAATCACACACATTGTTATTCAATTAACCTTTACAAAAAGTTTACTTTCATTCCTATTAATTTTTCTGCTATTTAAGATAAAACCTAAAGGAGCTAATGTACCTATTGTTGAACTTGCTCCCGAAAGTTCAACAAAACCTAGTTTCTCTGTTATTTAAACATCTGTATTTAAGGACAGTTAAACTTCACGGGATCCTTTTTCCCACAATTCCAGCATTCAACATAAGCGGAGTTCCAAGGTCTTCTCTCTTAACTTGCTCCTTGATTAAAGTTCAACTGTCCCTGCATATTCCTGCAACATTGCTCTGGTGAAGTTTCCTATTTCCGTCAAAGATTGTTTTAACCTTAATTGCTCTTTGAACATCAATCCTTAACGATTTAATCCTTTCTAATTACAGTACTTTTTCTACTAAGTTATCAGCAAGCCTAATAATAAATCGTGAAGAAAAAATTTTATCTTGAGTAGCAAACGGGCATTCGAAATAAACCACTGAAACTAATTTCTGCAAATTAGCAGCAAATCTTGGAAAATCTTCATTTGGGCCTTGTTTTCTTTTTTGTAATTAAGAATAATATGTCGCAGCAAAATATTTTTCTCCAAAATGCATTTTAAGTTTCGAGGTTAATTCTTATAATCCTTCCGACTGTAAAAATCATCAAGCACTTATCTAGCCTATCCACGTTAACAAAAAACCAGAGTGACCGTTTTTCTCTTCTCATCCCATCCATTAAGTTTAGCAATAGGGTTAAACTGATTTAAAAAATCTCCAAATGAATAACTACCATCATAAACATCGACTTAAACAAAAGAAGGAGCAAACAAAGTTATCATTAACCTATTTAAAACCTACTATCCAAAAGATGTGTTGCAAACAGGAAATGGATGCGGTCGTTGTGATAGTTGCGTTGATTGTGATAATTGTATTGGTTGTAATTGTTGTGGTAACAGTGATTGTGATAGTTGTAGTGGTGGTAGAGGTTAAAGATTTTTGGTGACACTCATCTGGCCTATGTCATGAGGTTGTTGATCGTGTAACCCTGTATTTCGTTGACCTGCCTTTCGTTAAGAAGCGAGTCCCGCTCCGCCATAACAGCGTTCCGTTTAGTTTGCAGGTTAACGATCAGGTCCCAAGCATCACTAAAAGTCGACTGCAACCGCTAAAGTGTCCTCACATCAACTTTCTATTGTTTACGCAGCGTCCCCCTCTTTTCTTTCTTCACGTCGTCCAACTGAACCTTAAAATCGGCACGATTTCTCTGCAGTTCAGCCAGTTTAGTTTTCAATCGACCTTTTACTAAATCATGAGTTCTCACCACTCTCGTCTATTTTTGTGATTGATGTCACAGATCCAAGCAATGATGCTTCGATTCTTTTAGTAACCGCTTTATTGTCTTCACTTCTTTTCTCGATGTAGTATCCGGGATGAGCCCCCAAAATGTTACGAACACGAGAAATAAATAAATATATAAACTTTAAGAAAATAAGAGCAACGTTTAAGCAATGTGAGTATACACAGGGCACATCCACACGAGGTCAAAATCTCGACTGACTTATAATTTCAACACCAAAACAACACCTAGCAACGCGCAACAATATTTTATAAGCGCGGCAATTCATACATTCTTCGGCTTTTAAACTGTGTACCCGACACTATTATCATTACCATCATCATGATTATCGTCATTATCATCATCATCGTCATCATCATAATCATTATCATCATTACTATTATTATCAACATTATTATCATTATTATTATCATCATCATCATTATCGTCAACATCATTATCATCAACATCATGAACATAATTATTATCATCACCATAGTGGCAGAAGGGGAAAAGCAGCGAGTCAAGGCGTGAAGAAATGTATTGTCCATAAGAAAGTTATAGAATAGACGTGTTTGTTGCTTATTTTACCACAAAATTTTATTCTTATAATTTTTAGACAGCGGGGCATAGAAGTACGTTGTAGGCAAGAGAGGAGTTTAACTAACACCTGACACACATTTACTAGATAGTACCCCCCCCCCCCCCCCCCGATGAACTTTGCATTCTCATCCACCATTTTTTATTAATAAGTTTACATACACATTTAGTATATACAATGCAACTTGAGGACCCAGAATTTGTTGGAGCAGGGTAATAAGGAAATGTGAAGTTTTACTCTATTAGGGTTATAGAGAATCTGTAGAGGGGCTGAGGGAGGGCGTTGCTGGAAAATTTATCAACACCTATCATATAGTAATACCCATATGTTCCTATATTATACAGTAATTTTATGTAAGTTGTAAGTGATATACTCTCTAGGACCCCTCACGTTCTTTCGATACTTAAAGTTAAGGTAGACAATACGTTAAAAATATGCTGATTTTCAACGATTTAATAGAAAAAGGCTGACCCACCACGCCTACTATGCCCTTTTTGCCTCTCCACTCTTACGTCCTCGCTCTTTTTTTAGAATTTAAGTCAACAGTCCCTGTACAGACCCTTCTCACGAAACAAGGTATAAAAACGGTTTTTTGTCTGGTAAATAGGATCGTTTTACCTGTTCCTTCCTTCTGCTCACCCACTCAGGGTTCCTTGATCTGAAACATAGCTGCATACCAACTTAAACTGCCCCATGCTTCCTATTTTTTTGAGGTTATTTCCTGTTGACCTAATGATATAAAGAGTTTTACTTGTTGCTTATTTCCATTACTCTCCCAGATGTGGCCGAAGACATCTAAAAGAGACTATAATCAAACTTTGCTAAATAAACGTAAACAATTCTTACAATAGACAAATTCTCTCTACAAAGCACTTCAACAGAGCTCAAACATCAAAATTACCTCTCATTGCAGCAAAGGCCACTCTTTTTAAGCCCATAGGACTTACTGTATCTTCTAAGCGGCTTATTTAAAAAACAGACCAACGCCCAACAGTAAAATATGACGATTGGTGACATGACCGATCATACAGATAAAGGGAGTTTGACACGCTTAAGCTTGATACAAAATGAAAATAAAATGTATCTTAAGCACTCAAAACAAAATAACCTTATCGACTTGCCAGCTTATATTAATTCTTACCAATTCATTTGTTTAATAAGACATTGTAGAACAGATAGTCAATCGTGTTTCAAAATAACTTACATGGGATAGCAACCTTATCGTCATCATCATCAACGTCGCCATTATCTTTATCTTTTACGTCATCATAAATATCATCATCATTATCAGTAACATCATCACCATAATGATTAATATCATTGTCATCATTATCATTATTATCATCAAAACAATCATAAAAATAATCATTATCATCATCATTAGTATCATCATCATAAACATCATCATCATCGTTATCATTATCATCAACATGATCATCATTATCCTTATCTTGACCACCATCATCATCATCATAATTATCACTATTATTATCATCATCATTACCCTGATAGTCGTCATCATCATTATATAATCGTTATCATTATAAGCCTCCCCATCATCATAATCCTTGTCGCAATCAGCATCACTATCATCATTAGTATTATCATGATCAACATCATTATTAATAACATTGTCGCAATCAGCATCACTATCATCATTA
The DNA here is from genome assembly GCA_030522625.1 of Copidosoma aretas. Classification (NCBI taxonomy): domain Eukaryota; kingdom Metazoa; phylum Arthropoda; class Insecta; order Hymenoptera; family Encyrtidae; genus Copidosoma; species Copidosoma aretas. The sequence goes on along the minus strand of JAPYYV010008833.1, from coordinate 1,959 downwards.
GTATTATCATGATCAACATCATTATTAATAACATAAGATCATCAATATCATTATCATTATTCTTACCATAATTATTGTATTTATTATAACAATCATCATCACATTCATCATTGTTATTATTATTATCATCATCAATTGTTACCGGCGTCATCATCATCATCATTATCATTGTTATCATAAACATCGTCATCATCATTATTTTAATTGATATTATCATAATTATCATCGATAATAACACATCTATATCATCATTTTCATCATCGTGATCATCATCATCATTATCATCATCCTTTTCATCACCATCATCCTATTTTACTAAATAAACAACATGATCAGCATCGTGATCAGTATTATAGTCGTAATGTTTTTCCCAGTCACCATTATTACTATCATAATAATCATTATAATTTTTCAACACCCCCCTAATGATCATCATTTTCATCATTATTATTAGTTTTAATATCATCATCATCATTACTATCAGAATTACTATCACCATCATCGCTATCGTCATCGTCTACTTTTTTATAAAAACTACCAAGTTATCATTACGATTACTATTATCACCAACATCGTCTTCGGTATCACGATCATTTTTATCATTATAATCATTATGAATATCATTGTTAGAGGATTAATTGTTTTTAATCCACATCAATTATTAAACTACTCATACTGAGCGGTGGCAAGCTACTAACTAAAACGCCACCCGAAGTAATGCTCCTTACGTGAAATTGTAGTCTTGCATTCATCGTTTAACTTATTAAGCTAATGATGGGATCGTCACTTGCTGAGCCTGGACTCTGCAGCTCGTTTTGTTTGACACTGAACACTTCTAAGTGCTACGAAGTACAGAGTCGGCTCTGTTAGGGGACGACTTTTACTAGGAAGACTCTTTTAAGAGACTTAAAATTTTATCCTTGAATGAAATAAACACATGTATAAATTTATGAATAAAAGTCACCGCATAACAGCCTTCCCTACTTAAAACTATCGCTGCCCTTGGCGAATGTAGAATAAAATCAAAAGACGATAAATATTTTTGACGTAACTATTGATGTATAAATCATTGTTATGCAATGTTATAAAAATATAAAAAGCAGTATCGATCAAAAGTTTTTTTTTCTAATAAATTTTTTTTATAAACTTCTATGTATAGATCGTGAGGTATAAAAATTATGTAATGTTATTTTATAATATAAATATTACTAATTAATCTATAAAATCATTACATTTATTTATGGTTGTGCAAAGGAAAGAAAAAGGAATGATAATAGGATTATAATGTAAAATGAAATTATATGTTTAATAATATGTATGATATTGTATGTGTGCGAAGTGTCATTCGTTTTATTTTGTTTATATATTGGATATAATGCTATAACCGTGTACTTTTATTAAACTTTTGTACACAAAGAGGCTTATTTTGTCTTTTAGATTTCTTGGGTTGTTAAAGTTGTTGGATTCTCATTATATTTTTGTCTTCCTCTTGATAATTTATTAAGCTTGTCGAGATTTGTTGTGACACCAGTTTCAAGGCATAATTTGTGGTGCCGATCATGTTTCATTATACTAACGTTATCTTTGCATATGGGACAAATTTTCTGTACATTTCCTTAGGTTTTGCACAGAAGGCTGTGAACTTCCATATCTGCCTTATATATTACACATTTACACGAAGGACAAATTGTTGTTTTTCCATGAATGTCCTGTTCGGATTACCGTACTTCGTGAATTTTGAGTCCGTCGAGGGTTCTCGCATTTGATTCTTCATTGCAATATGTAGCGAACACCATGTATATAGTCTTTCTGACACCATGATTGTTAACAAATGGGTGGTACTTGATGTTGTTTAAAGCGCCGAACATCATCATAAATATTCTACTCTTCTCTAAGGTTATCATTACTGGCACTTTTGCTATTAATTTATAAAGATTCTCTAAAAATTTCTTTATAAAT